>PVJL010005362.1:67036-110090 GCA_004026885.1 Lyroderma lyra
AAAAAAAAAAAAAAAAAAAAAAAAAAACCAGCAGAAGATACCCAATCAGAACAACAAATAGAAAAAAGAATCCAAAAAAAATGAGATTCCTCTGAGACAATAATAAGCGTAAAAACATTCACATCATTGGCCTACCAGAAGGTGCAGAGAAAAAGCAAGGGATCAAGAAGTTATATGAAGAAATAATGACTGAAAATTTTCCTAACCTGGTGAAGGAAACAGACATACAAGTCCAGGATGCACAGAGAATCCAAACAAGATGATTCTAAACAGGAACACACCAAGACACATAATAAATAAAATGGCAAAAGTTAAAGAAAAAGAGAAAATTTTGAAAACAGCAAGAGAAATACAAGTACTAACTTATAAGGGGACACCCATTCAACTCTCAGTGGATTTTCCATCAGAAATGTTATGGACAAGAAGGGACTGGCTGAAAATACTCAATGTGATGAAAACCAAGGATCTACAACCAAAAATAATGTACACAACAAGACTAACACTCAAAATTGAAGGACAGATAAAGAGCTTCTCAGGTAAGAAAAAGTTAAAGAAGTCCATCACCACCAAACCAGTACTACAAAGAATGTTAGAGGGAGTTCTTTAAGATGGGAGGAGGGATGGAAAAGTGGGTAAAATAAGGGAAAGAGATGGAGAAATTTAGTTTGGTTGTTACAAAGCAATAATCAAGGAGATATAAAGCATCATGGGAATATAGTCAATAAGGTTGCAATAACTTTGTGTAGTGTCAGATGTGTACTAGATTTGTTGGGGAGATGGGAGGAGAGTTGGAGGGGTGGTCAAAAAAGGGGGAAAACATCAAGAAGTACAAATTCATAGTGATAGAATAGTCACAGGGATGTAAAGTGCAGCATAGGGCATATAGTCAACAACATTGTAATAACTATATAGGGTGTTAGAGGGGAACCAGATGTATGGGAATGAGGATTTAGTAAGTTATATAAATGACTCATTCCTATGCTATCCACCTGAAACCACTATAATATTGCAGTAAAATGTAATTTTAAAAAAATAAATATTTATTAAATGAAAAAATATATACATACAAACATACACATATAAATATATAAATCTGTGTGTTTGTGGATATGTTAATTAACTAGGTGGGAAGAACCCTTTCACAATGTGTATGTATATCAAATCACCATGATGTACATATTAAATATCTTACAATTTTGTCAATTATACTGATATTACTTTGTCTATGATATCTGAGGAAATAGTAATTCATTTAATTTTATACCTGAAAAAAATTCCCCCCATGAAACAATGGAAAAACAAATTGCATGGTCTCTTGAAAGTTAAACACACTGATAAGCTAACTGGATACCCAAGGTCAAGTAAAATGGGTTAAGAATGTCCCCTTGTTTTGCTGAACTATATTAGCATTTATTGCCTAATAACCTGTTAAGTGAATTAGTACTTGGTTATAATTAAAGCCAAACAGTTTTCTCATAATCACATTGTACCTGAATGCCAAATGAATATTCCTAAAAAATCTTGTAATATAAACAGATTTACAACCAAGAATTTCTTCTATGTATATTATAGCCATAAACTTTTCTAAGGAAGTAATTAAAAGAAGACTTTCAATTACTTTCATGCAGTTATCAAAGATTTACTCATCTATTTATGCAATCTCAAAACATTTACTGAGTACCTTCAACATGACAGGACAGTGTTGATCAAAGACACATGAAAAAAGAGGTTTAATGGGCCTCTCTATTTAGTGGGGGGGGGGGGAACAGCAAAAAGGAGCTAAAATAAGTTCTGTAGGATAGTAAATCAGTACGAAGACTGTTAGAGACACCTTATTTGTAAAAGGAGAACATAGATGAGAATGAACATTAAAAAACACCAAGGATAGGTAAGTTTTTTTTTGTCATATATACAAGTAAAATTCCAGATCAATACCTGTTCTGATAGGAGCTATGAACAACTATTTATAGAACAACTATTTAATGAATGCCTACTATAGTAAGCACTGTACTAGGCACCTGAAATATAAGGGGTGAACAAAGTAGTTCTGTCACACTGCTGCTAGTTCTGTCCCAATATCTATTGCACCCTTTCCCAGACATATGACTCCCAAATTACACCCAACACATGGCTACCCAGAGCAAAGACTGTATCTAGAATTTCTTGCAACTAGATGTGGCCATGTGACTATGTGCTGGCCAATGACATGTAAGCCAAAATGTCCCTAGCAACTTCCTCATCCTTTCCATCCTGAAGCCTGAATTTGAAAGCCACCATCTTGTACTATTAGGACAGGTGGGAACAACAGAAGAAAGAAGATCATGCTTTTGACACCATCAAGTATGACAATAGTCTGAACTGTTACAATAGAGCAAAATATTACATTAGACTCTCTGTTAACCAGAACTCAAGCAAACAGCAAAAAGCTTTATGTCAACATGTGGCAGTATCTTGCTGAGTAGCATTCATTATTGTTGCTGTGTGTTTTTGTATGCTGTTGTAAGAATGTCAGAGCTTGAATTAGAGCAATGAACAAACATTAAAGTTCTTGTTAAACTTGGCAAGAGTGGAAGCGAAATCAGGAACATGATAGTCCAAGTTTATGGGGATAATTGCCATGAAGAAAATGGCAGTGTACAAATGGATTAAATGTTTTTCTGAGGGGATAGAAAGCAACAAAAGAGAGTTCAGAGCGGCCAGTAACAAGCAGAACTGACAAAAACATTAAAAAATTTGTCAAAGTGTACATCAAAATCATCAACTGTTTCTAATAGAGAAACAATTAGGAAAATCTTAACTGAAAATCTTGGCATGAAAAAGGTGTTTGCAAAAATAGTCCTTAAGGAACTCACCGATGAACAAAAGCAGAGAGCAGAAGTTTGCCAAGAGCTTTTGGAGAGTTAAGACAATGTTTTGGGCCCTGTTATCACTGGTGATGAAACATGGTACCAATACAACCGTGAAACAACGCATCAAAGTGCACAATGGAAGTCAGCCAATTCTCCATGACCAAAAAAAGTTCCATCAGTCCAAATCAAGAGTGATTTTGATCTCAGAAGGATTGTTCATTATAAATCTGTACCAGCTGGACAGTCAGCATAGCTTACTATTTGGAAGTGCTAAAAAGGTGGCCTGAAGAAGTCAGACGAAAACAACCTGAACTTTTCACCAAGAACTCATGGCTTTTGCAACACAACAATGCACCAGCTCACATGGCACTGTCCGTGAGGGAATTTTTAGCCAGTACACAACTAACTGTATTGGAATACCCTCTTTGCTCACCTGATCTGGCCTCAAATGACTTTTTTCTTTACCTAAAGTAAAGGAAATATTGAAAGGAAAACATTTTTTATGACATTCAGGACATCAAGGACCATATGATGACAGCTCTAACAGTTATTCAAGAAAGAGTTCCAAGTTGCTTTGAAGGGTGGACTAGGTGCTGGCATTGATATGTAGCTTCCCAAGGGGATTACTTCAAAGGTAATCATAGTGATATTCAGCAATGAAGTATGTAGCACTTCTTCTAGGGTGAGTTCATTAACTTAACTGTCAGACCTCGTGTGTGCTACATATATGCATGCTAAAGTCCACAAAGCTGTCATAGTATAATTTGTGAAATATTTTAACCCACCCAGATTTTGTCTTTACCTCTACTGAACCCTGTATTACAAATGAAGAAAAGACATGCACAAGAATGTTTAAAGCAACTTTATTCATAATAATCAGAAAATAAAAACTACCCAAATGCCTATCAATAAAGGAATGGTATATTCTTAATGTAATATATACAACAATGACAATGAACAAATTACAACTACATGCAATGCCATGAATAAATCTCACAAATATAATCGCAAGTGAAAGAAGCCTGACACAAATATGACTATTTGTATAAAGTTCAAAAATAGGTGAAACAAATCTGTGATTAGTGTTATCCTTGGAGAGGGTGGAGGATGGAAACAGTAACTAAAATGGACACAAGAGGGGGTTTATGGGATATTGGTCATTTTTTTCTGTCATAGTGGTTACATGAGTATGAGTTTGTGAAAATTCATTGAAGAATTTTGTAAAAACTCACTTAGAATGTATGTTAACTTTCTGTATATGTGGTATCATTCAGTAAAAAGGTTAAGAGAGCTTGTTTGGACGACACTATCCCCATACCTACGCTATGACGAGCCAAGGGACACCATATGTGTCAGCAAGCAGGGCTTTGTCAGGTGTCAGTCACCTTTCCTCACTTTTATTAAGAGCCTTCACCCGGAAGTCAGGAGAGTCATCTGAAGAGCACGTGTTCTAAACCCAACCACCACCAGACTCCAGCCAAAATAACACAAGGCTCCTTTCTTCTTCACCCACAGTGAAACAAACCACAGCCTCATCGCTTTTGTCCAAATTTCCTGTTCCTGAAAGGCCTTTAAATTTCTCTAAAATAGTTCTGAACAGAAAGCAGACTTTATTCCTTCTGATCTAGCACTGATTAAACAAGTACTACCAGAACTCTTTCAGTAAATACCATTACACCCAGTCTACAGATGAGGAAACTAGGAATTAGAGAATGATCAGTGAAGGACCAAGATGGACTATCTACCGCCAAAGTCCAAGCTCAAAAGTCAATTACTTTACCTCCCAATAAGCAGGCTCTTTTGAGTACATATCAGGAATGTTCCATCCCCATTAGCTGCCCTTAACTGAGTAATTTTTTGTTGACTATATTTAAATTTTCTCTTTAAAGTAGAATTGGGGAGTGACTTTGGAGTTCCCTCCAAAACAAAATGAGAAACTGTTTATCTGTAGGGCCTTAAGGTTTTTGTTTTAGTGGTTACTGTAGACATTATAATATGCATCCTTGACTTATTAGAATATAAATTAATATTTTACCATTTCCTAGACAATGTCAGGACTTTAGCACACTTTAACTTATTTTTCCTCTTCCATTTTTTTCTGTTGTTGCATTTTATTTCTATATATTTTAAATCTCACAATACATTATTTTGTATAGTCAGTATCTTCTACCTGAAGAATTCTCTTTGGTGTTCCCTTTACCATTAGTCTGCTGGTGACAGATTCTCTCAATTTATGCGCTTACCTGAAAATGTATTCCACCTTCATTTTTAAAGGATATTTTTTTGGGGTATAAAAATTATAAGTTTACAGTTCATTTCCTTCATCTCTCTAAAGATGTTACTACATTGTTTTTTGTTGAGAAAGTCAGCTTGTTGTTGTTGCTTTGAAGACAATATGCGTTTTTTTATCCTCTGGCTACCTTTAAGATTTTTCTCTTAACATTTCCTCCCATCTCTATATAGTCAGATGTAGTCCACTCCAGTATAGGAAAGCCTCAACCAAACAGAACCAGTTTTTAATTGTTTTCCAATGATGTGCTTAGAAATGGCTTTCTCGTATTTATTCTGTCTGGGTTTTGTAGCTTGATGAGCTTAATCAGTTTTAGAAAACTTCCTGCCACAATCTCTTCAAATATTGCTTCTGTCCCATTCAATCTCTCCTCCCCTTCTGGGATTCTATAGTATCTATTCTGTATGATCAATTTGGCTTTAAAATGACATTCACATTCACAGGACACAGCAGAGAGCAATCTAACACCAATTTTACTTAGCTTTTTAGGATTTAGGACTATAAACACAGCATATCAGCTGGCAGAATCAAATACATCTTCATCAGGAGTCCTTAAAACAAGCGTAGGCAGACTTTTTTCAGAGCAAGGGCTACTTCTCCAAGTGTCACATTCTACTAGTTACTTATTTTATTATTCAGGCAGTCACCCCAAAATTGCATGGTGGTCGCTACCGGCATCTTGTCCAGCCCTCCCTTAAAATATCCAGTTGCTGCTTACCAAACCCCTCATCACACAGAGCAAACGAGGTCGTGAGGGCTGAATTATTTATACTTACACACACACACACACTCACACACTTTCATTAACGAAGTTTGGAAGTCAATTATGTAATGTGGCATAGTACCAGGTTACACTCAAACACATTAAGAAAGAAAATAAATTAATACTTATAGTATTTATGAAGTAAAGTAACAATTTAGAAAATTTTCATGGTATATTTAAAATTTATTATTCCATTATTTTTTATTGTGATAGCTACATAACTAACTTATAATTAATTTGTAATTTAGAAATGAAGAGATGTTAAATGAGAACATATTGCTCATGGTGTTTAATAGTACATGAAATAATCTAAAATAATATTTTAAAAAATTTTGACAAAACAAAGTATTTTAATAAATTGATAGAGTGGGATTCAGAATAAGAGTATAGTAAGATCTGATAATTATCTTTAAATAATGGCTGTTTTAAAAATCTAAGGGCAAATAAAAACAGAAATATTAACACTTTAAAAACAAAGGTACCACCAAAACCATACAGTAAAATGTATCAGAGGGCAGCACTGTTAAACATAAGACACCACTTAAGCAAGAATACTCTCCCTTGAAGGGGTGAAGAAGGCTTCTATTATTAGCAGAGATAAGAGCTGCCTGAAATTCTTTCCTTAATAACACCAAACTAAAAATAAAATGGCTTACCCATTTCAAAATAAACGCATTGCTTTACATATGCATTTCAATCACTTAAATAATATGTAAAAATCTATTCAACTGGATTTAAGGTGCTTTCTCTTATACTTGTACCTAATAAATCTACTAAGGAGATTTACTCTCATTTTTATAACACATTCATTATTTTAGAGATCTTGTGCTACCCACTTACTCATTAGCTCTTAAAGGATTTGGGATTAGATCTTCTGCTAGATCAAATTAAATTATGTGCTTGGCTTTAAAACATTAAGTACTTTCTCTACAAAATACTTTTTCTGTTATCAAGAAAATCACAGAAATCTAAGAAGAATAGATAGGGCAGTATCTTCATTACAGAGCAGCAGTACCAAATGCTTTATGGAAAGCTAACATGGCCCACAACATAAGTGAATATTTTGTCATGTTTTTACACTAAGAACACTAGATAAAGCAGTGCTGTGTCAGCATGGGAAAGGGAGGAACCAAGGACCTGAGATAATTACTCCAATACATGATCAAACTATAATACAAAATCCTTTCTACTTTGCATCGATATGTTATGTCCAAATTTGTAGGAAAGCATTTTTAGCTCAGTCTGTATTTTCTATAGTTTAAAAAAATAAACTTTATGTATTATTTCAGTTGTGCTTTAAGGAGACACAGCCTTTAAAATGACTCACATGCAAAAACTACCAGCTGCTGCTCAGACTCTCCACCCTTTCCCAAAAGTCTCCTTCCTGGAAGAGTTCTATGATCAGTACCACAGGATCTGGGCTATACGAGGGCTGTCTGGAAAGTATCCAGGCATGCAATATGAAAAATAGAGGCATTTATGGTTGGATTTTTTTTCTGGACAGCCCTCATAAGTTATCGTACTTGCATACATGCATTGCAAGTGATGTTTAGGAGAGGGTGAGAAGTGGGCAACATCTACACTATTAGAGTTTTCTCAATACACCTGAGTGAAATATGATAGACGACCTTGGAAAAACAAAACAAGGGATTGTGAACTCTTCTTCCCCCTTGTCAAATAAATTTCTGGTCTCAGAACAAGAGATTATTCTCAGAGTTCAGCTAATTATGGGTTTAAGTCCACAATAGGACCTAAGTACATAATAGTACATAAGACTTAAGTCCTTTTGAGTATCCTCTATATTTTCTCATGAACTTCTCACAACAGCATAATGGAACACATGGCATTATTCTTTTTTTTTTTTAAATAAAGCTTTTTTTTTTTTTTTTAATGTGGATAGTTCCCTGCCTGGGAATTGAACCCAGGCCGCAGCGTTGACAGCACCGAAGTCTTAGCCATTACACCACCAGGGAACCCCATTATTCTCTTTTTTCTGGATCAAGTGACTTTGACTTAAGGTCACACAGCTGGTTTACAACATAGCACAAGTTCCACAACAGGTCCTCCAAATCCAATGTTCTCTACATTATATACCACGTTGCCTTTGTGGATTTATCCTGAACCTATCCACATGATATATAACGTTGTTGCCCCTGGGAAAATATCTTTTGAGAGTCAGTGAGCTGATTACACAAAATGAACAAAATCCATTCAGAAATTAAGGACAAAATCATATAAATGATATATGTCAGCAAAAATCTTTAAACAGGTATCATTTACCTAATTAAGAGATATGAATGAATTGATTTTGATTCAAACACTAATCTTCTAATAGTTGAGAAGAATTATAGCTTCATTATTTGGCACTATTTTAGTAAAAGCCATTCATCTACTAAAGTATATGAACAGTCACTATCATTTCCATTTCATTCTTATTTTATCCATTTTCCATATTTGTAGAAAAAATTACATGACATCCAAAAAAAATTGCATTTTAATATAAACATCAGTTAAGTATCATATAGCACAAATAGTCACTTAGAACTTTCCTCAATGCAGGCAACTAAAAAACAGCAACCCATTTTTTGAGACAGCTCTGTCTCAAGGTTGTTATCAGAAATGAAGGCATTTCTAAACACAGTAATCACTGTGTTAATACATCTCACACAGGATGTGGAATTTACTCACAACAGCCATGCCATCTATTTGCATGGCCATTTAATCTTTTTAAAAGCCATTTTATGTACCTCAACTCATTTAATCCTCATAAAAATTCTAGAAGGTGGGTAGGCCAAATGCTGTTATTTCCATTTTACAAAGGAGGAAACAGCCTCAGAAAGTTTTTATGGTTTTTCCAAAGCCATATAACTAGTAGTGCGATAGAATTAAAATCCAGAGTTAATTAATGCCTTCTGAAATCAATGTTCTTTATAGGACATCAAATCATTTTTACAAGTTTTCTTTAGTCTGGTTACTAAAGATTACTGGTAGTTTCAATCAAAGTTACCATCACAGTAAAAACAAACAAACAAAAAACACCAAATCACCTAGTATTTCTAATAAATTTGGGTTAAAAGAAAATGATTAAAATTCAGCACATTCATCATAAGAAATGGAATAGATTGAGGTATAAAAGTTGGGAATATAAAAAAATGTAAATTTTAAGCATCCATATGGAGTTTCAAAAAAAACAACTGTTATTCTCCCTTAATGTGGACTAACGACATTTAAATCTTATTTATTCAATCCTTGATAAATATCTACAGACATATAAAATTATATCCTTGTAGGCCTGAAACTCACAAGATAACATATTATGCATTTTGAGTTTATATTCTGTACAGAACAGCCTTTGGAGTCAGAGAACCCTGAATCTGATTGCCAATTCTGCCACTTACTAGTATTTGACCTTGGGGAACTTAAATTGTCTAGTCATTCGCAATTTCTTCATTTGTAAAATAAAGATAATATCAAACTCAGGATTACCCTGGGAAATAAATAAAATCTAGTCTAAATACAGTACTTAGAATATAGTGAAAACTGAATCAAATTGTTTTTATCACTAAAGTATTACAAACTTGTTCCTTTTTCTTTGTTCCACATTACATCTACATTTCAGCTCAGGTCTTCAGTAATTCGAATTTCCATTAAATCAGAGGGAAAAATTAAACACATCCATTTTGAAATTAAATCTTTAAAAAAATCAGTTTGATTAAGTTGTAAAAGCCCTGGCAGATTACAAGTTCAAGTATTACTTCTAGAAGAAAACAAGACTCAAGAGAGTAACCTCTGTCTTGTTCATGGGAGTAAAATATAATCCCAATTAAAGGCCCAATTGCCCCAGGCACAACTCTCAGGTCCACCCAGTGACTATTTGTTCAAGATTCAATTTATCATTTGGGTATTTACATTTCAAAAAAGGTAACATTGCTTGTTAAAATGTTTCAGTGCAAGTTCTATTTGCTTATCATTCCAGTTATCTCAAAAATAAGTGGGGAATTAGTAAACATTTACTTAAATTCTTGAAAGACAATTCTGTGGGCCATTCAAGAGACTATGTGAAAAAACAGAGAAGGTAATTCTTTGATGAGACTTTGCTGGCTAGAAAGAGGCTACAGTGTGCTTGCAAAGTATCCCTTGGTGTATAATTTCAATAGAGTAATTACAGTAGACTCTTCATTTACCAGAAATCAAGCAACTAGCCCTCTCACAAAATTTTGCTGGCTGCTTGAGATTTTGCCAGTGGCTTAAGTGTGCTGGTTGCATGAGTTCCGGTTAACAGAGAGTCTATTTACATTTATCTGGTTCTACCAATCCCCACAGGTGAACTGAGAGCCTACTGTATTTAAAAATCCAATCAGTCCTCACCTTGAACATGCAGGATTCTTTTTAATTAAATAAATAATTCACATTACATTATAAACAAATTTTTTTCTTCATTCTTTACATAACACAAACAACAGGCCTATTCTTCTAGAATTTCTATCACCTTTACTAATGCAGATAAGAACTGAACAAGTCTAATTACAAGAGTTCCTAAACAGCAGTTCCACCCTACCTGGAAAGAGTAAGAACCAAAACAATCAATACTGAGAAAAAATTTAAATAAACAAAAAGCATTACTTTTAAATTCTGTCAGCTTCATAACCTGTTTCCATAAATAATCTTACAAGAGAATAATGAAAGAGAAAATTCAATTTAGAACATTTTAAATAAGGGTTTCATTATTATCAAGTAGAAACTAATTTCCATATACTTTTTAAAAATAACTTGAACTGAGTGCTATTAAATAAAAACTGTCATTTTCAAAATCTGTAATTAGCATAACAAGAGAGAAAGTATATACAATTTTCCTCACTCCTCCATTTCCATGTTTTTACAGACATATAAAACAAAATAATCTATTAATTTTTTTAGTAGAAATTAACCTTACAGAGTCTAAATCTGTAACAATTAAATAACACACGTTTTCAACAAGAGATGCTAGGACAATTGGATATCCATGTTCAAAAAACTGACCTTAGAACCTCATCGTATTCAATTGTTCCAAATTAACTCAAAATGGGTCATCGACATAAATGTAAGAGCTAAAACAATAAAACGTTTAGAAGACAACATAAGAGAAAATCCTTGAGACCTAAAGCAAAGATTTTTTTAGCTATAACACCAAAAGCAAGGTCCATAAAAGGAAAAGAAAATTCAATAAATTAGACCGCATAAAAATTCACAACTTTTACACTTTGAGACACCATTAAGAAAGTGAAAATAAGGAGTTCCCTGGTGGTGTAGTGGCTTAAGGCTTCGGCGCTGGCGCTGTCAACGCTGCGGCCCGGGTTCGGTTCCCAGCCAGGAAGCTACCCACATACCAAAAAAAAAAAAAAAAAAAAAAAAAAAAAAAAAAAAAAAAAAAAGAAAGTGAAAATAAAAAAAGATAAAATACCGCCATTTGCAATGAAATAGATGGACCTAGAGATCATCATGCTAAGGGAAATAAGCCAAATGGAAAAAATCAAGAACCATATGACTTCACTCATATGCAGAATATAAAACTGAAAGCAACAAAGAAAAAACAAACAAACAAAACTCATGGACACAATCAATAGTTTAAGGGTTATTTGGGGTAAGGGGGAGGGGGGGCGGGGGAGGGCTAAATACACGGTGATGGAAAGAGAACTCACACTGGGTGGTGAACACATAAGGCAACACACAGACAACGCCCTGTAGAACTGGAACCTATGTAATTCTTGATAACTAATGTCACCCCAATAAGTCTAACAATAAAAATATTTATTTATTTATAGAGAAAGTCAAAAGGCAAACAACAGACTAGGAAAAAATATTTGCAAAATGTATCCAGTAAGGGACTTGCATGCAGAATTTATAAAGAATTCTTATAACTCAACTTATGAGATGACAAACAGCCCAATCAAGAAATAAGCAAAGATAGGAATAGACATCTCACCCACTTACAAATGGCTACTACAAGAAAAGATGTTCAATCAGCATCAATAGCCATTAGGAAAATGCAAATTAAAGCCACAATGAGATACAAATTCACACCTATTAGAATGGCTATAAGAAAACAGGCAATATCAGTGAGGATGTGGCAAAATGAGAACTCTCTTACATTTGGTGGTGGAACTGTAAAATAGTACAATCATTTTGGAAAAGTTGGTAGTTTCTCAGAAAGCTAAACATAAAACTATGAAACGACAGCAATTCTATTCTTAATTATCTCCCCAAGATACATAAAAACATATGTCCACACAAAGATTTACATGTGAAGTAAGTTCATGGTGGCATTATTTGTAATAAACCAAAACTGAAAACAACGTCCATGAACTGGTGGATATGTAGACAGAATGTAGCATGTCCACACACTGGAGTATCATTCAGCAATAAAAAGGAACATGCTAACACATGCTATGTCATGCATGCACCTCAAAAATACTGTTAAAGAAGTCAGATATGAGACTCCACAGTGAATGATCCCATTTGAAGACAAATTTATAGACAGAAAATCTTAGTAGTGCTCTGGGGCTGAGGGTAGGAATGAGGATTAACTGCAAATGGGCATAAGTGATCCTACTGTGGTAATGAAAATGTTCAAAAATTGATAATGAAGATTGCACCACTTGGTAAAGTTACTAAAAATCATTGACTTGTATACTTGGAATGAATTTTATGATAGGTAAAATATACCTAAACAATGGTGTTTTTTAAAAACACATGCGCTTTAGTTTCTTGTCCTTTGAAGAATTAAATGAATAAGAAAACCACAATCTGACTTTAGAGAGGTTCTAATATAGTGTTAGGAACACCCCTCCAAATGCTTGCTCATTGGACAGGGGTCCCCCAGGAAAAGGATTTCTCATAAATCAAAGTACCTTCTGTTGGTTTATATTTTAGGAAGCCAGTGCCTGGAAACAGCTCAAGAGTAATATATACAAAAGAGATTTAAGTTGTACTTCAACAATGAGCCATTGATTTGATGGGTGTTTTAGTCTACATTCAGATTACAGCTGAAGAATTTAAAGTCATAAACAAAAAAGGTAACACAATCTAGGACATAGGGAAAGTTCTATAATTTTGAGAGTGTACATGTCCAGATAGCCAAGGACCATGTGCTCAAGTAACTGCTGAAGCACAATAGTCCTCAGCAATGATACTTAATGACAAGCAGCATTTCAGGCATTAATCCAATTCTTGGATCTTCCTATGTTCATTCTAAAACATATGGTAACTACCCACACTATTTCTGAGGTCTTTCAAAAATCACCCAAAAGTTCACAGTCTCATGGGACTTCAAAGAATTTTATAAACTTTTTAGTTCTGGACACAAATATCACCATGTCTGTGAGGTCTCTCTAGACTCCCTTTCCCTGATTCTTTTTTTTCAACAGCACTAAACATACTATGTATTTTACATATACATTGTGATTATTGTTTGTATTCCCATACTAGAATATAAACTCCACCAAAGGAGGGATTTTCATCTGGTTCTGTTCCTTGCTGGATCCCTACTGCCTACAATAGTGCGTAGCACATTATATTACAGGTGCTCAATAAGTGTTTTCTGAACAAGTGAAAAGGTATGTGCATTAAGAGCTGATCCTGGCAACAGGAATGAACAATGAATTTCTTCTATCTATTTAATAGACATAATTTAAGATTAAAATACGAATTTTAAAGGAAATAAGAGTCCTCAGAATAAAATCTGCAGACTGCCTAGCCAACATTTCTACAGGAAAAAAAAAAAAGCCAACATTTTACTTATAATTGTGGATATGCAACAATCAAATGGAAAGTATTTTTTAATAAGCTGACTCTGGTTCTGGAGAGAGGACAAATTAATTAAATCTCATGTGACTCTTGCTACCAACAACAAAAAAGGAAAGTTTAATAGTTAACTAGCAAGAAGTAAAAAAACTGCAATAGCAGCCTGGTTTTCTACACGCAAAATGGGATTCCATCACCAACAAAATAGACCTCAGCTGAATGGGTTTCAGCAATTCTGGCCTCCTCAGCCCCACACCCTCCAAGGTCCGACCCCAAGGAACCTGATTTCTCCCACCCCGCCACGCCCCACCCCAGAAACCTCCTAGAGCCATTTTACACCTGCCAACCAACCTTTAGACTTCCCAGTTCTAATGAAACCCAGTCCCAATCCAGCCACATTCCAGCGTTTCACACCGCCAGCAGAAAGACCTATCCTCATGGCAGCCCCCAAACACCGCCAAACAGTCAGCCCCACCAACCCAGACTCAGGGAAAACGAAAGAATCAGGATGGCAGGCACCTCCAGCCTGGCCCGAATTGGAAGACATTTTACACTTCATCCTGGTTTGCCAATTTCTGTGTGACCTTGGGCACGGTCCTAACTAAACCTTTTCTCGCCTTCAAGGTGAGGATGACACCTGCAGCAAGTTGCTGTAAGAATTAAATGAAATCACATGTCAAGCCCCTAAAACAGGGCACCTGGCACGAAACGGGAAGCCGAAAGCATCAGTAAGGGGTGTATCCCCCAGCTGTGTCCACACCGTCTCAGAGGTGGGGGGCACCTTACGGAGCACTCCCATCTCCCAGTGTCGGAGAAGAGGGCACTGGGTCCGGGAGGCAGGAGCGCCTTGCTCCCGACCATCGGAGCGCACCTGGGCGCGGGCGCTGGCCCTGGAGCCCGCGACGCCTGTCTCCCCGCCCGCGCCCTCGCCTTTCCTCCCTGGGCCCCGACCCGGCACCGGCCGCCGCTGCGGGGCCCCCAGGCTCCGCGCGGCGCGGGGCCGCCCCACCTGCCGCCAGGCCAGGGGCTCAGGGGCTCCGGGGCTCCGGCAGCGCGGCCCGACCTCCCGCAACGGCGGGCAGCCCGGCGCGACGGCCTCGGCCGTGTACTCAACTCTTCACTTTGCCGAAGGTGCCGACGCCCAGCGTGTCCCCCAGCACGTAGTGTCCGATCTTCACCCGCCCGTCGTGCTTCTGCTTCTCAGCCATCTTTGGCGCGCGCAGCCTTGCTCTGCCGCCGCCTTGCTCTGCCGCCGTGCGGGCTCCTCAGCGCGGCCGCCAGCGCCGCTTACCCACAGTGCAGCGGGCCCGCGGGGGCGGGGGCCGGGGTGTGGGGAGCGGCGCGGCTAAGCCGAGGGGCACGGGCCCCGCCGGCGGGTCCCGCCGGAAAAGGCCACCGAGCGGCGGGCGGAGGCGGCGATAGCCAGCGGCCAGACCGGGCGCCCAGCGCTGGAGGGTGTACGGCGGGGGCCTCGGAGCGAGGGGCGGGGAGGCTCGGAGGCCGACAGGTGTGCGAGGGAGCCGGTGCAGGGGACGGCGCCCCTTACCCCGGGGGAGAGGCCTGGAGGGGAGAGAGGGCTGTAGTGCCCATCAGGAGCAACACGGAAGGGAGCGAAGTGGGGGGTGAGATTTGAGCCGAACCCTAGGGAAGGGGAAGAGGTGGAAGTAGGCTTTTCAAGCAAACGAACAGGCCCCGAGTGTGCGGGGAGAGGGGCTGTGAGAACGACCGCAGGAGTCTAAGCGAAGTCGGGTAGGAGGCGTGGGGACGGGCCTTCATCCCAGAGCAGGGAAGACAGAACTTTGGATACAGGTCATGGCACGTGGAGAACTCAGTTTTGTGCTCTCTTCCGTCATCCTTTACGTATAATTCTCGATTATTTTGTCCTTTGGATGGAAGAAACGCTCTCCTCCCGAGCTCTCAACTCTAGTTTGCACAAAGCTCTCTAATAAATCACAGCCACAGCATTTGCTCAATGGTACCGTAATAGTTTGCGATACAGTTGCGCAGAAACAGTGTTAGAAATGAACAGGGAAACCGAATGGAGTGAGCACAGACAGTAAAATACATAGGGGCAAAGAGACATTGTGAAGAGCAAGGGCAATATAAGGGCATAAAGAAAGAATAAATATGGTAAAGATAGAAGTGGGGGTAAAAAAATGGTGAGAGGAAACTAGAAGCAGGACGACCAGAGTATTAAAGACTTTCAAGAATTTATTTAGTCATGAAGTGATTATATAACCCTCTCTCCCTTCCTTTCTTCCATATTGTCTTATTCAATGTCGCCTATCTTTAAGTGCTTAAAAATTATTTGCTATTTGATAATAAATGTTTAAGGACTAGTTAAACATTTTTAACATTGTGCATGACTATAGTTTCAAGGTCACATTCCTCAAACCAGAAGTCACTTATCACACTATTTAAATGTAAAGAGAGAACATGAACTGAGCAGAAAGAATAAGATGTAACAAATGTTTATTTTCTAGGAGATGATAAATACACAGATGGCAAACATACATCATTCTTGTTTAGACACCAAAACAATCTGATGAAAAATGATCACAGCTTATAAATTATAGATATCACAGCTGTTGAACAGAGGCTATTTTTGTTCATCCTTGAGATCATTTTTCTTGCAGACAAGAAGTATCATTTAAGAATCACTCCACCTAGCTGGCAATTTGGAGAAAATAGCCAGTTATTTTTGATACTGAACTTTCATTTAGTTAAAGGTCACTCCTTCAGTATTCATTCAGGTAAGTAAAAAAACAAAATACCTATTCAACTTTTGAGATATGAGATGTATATCTCTTGTTCTAACATTCCATCACAAGATGTTGAAACTCTGTTAGACTGCTTTCTTGATGCTACATGAAGACAGACTATAGAGATTTTAATGCATTTGACACTCTTAACTATTTGTTGATAATTACAACTTAAATTATACACTTCATAATTGTGATCCTGACCTAGCTACTGTGAACTACCTGTAGCTTTATTTTTAGGCCAAACAAGTGTATGATACTTTGTTGATTAAAAACTTCATTTAAACACAATTATCTCATTTAATTGTCATCAAAGAAACTTATTATTATCCCCAATTTATAGATAATAAAACTTAGTTTTTCCCTTTCTGATTTGCCCAGGGCAAATCAGCTAAGTGGCAAAGTGAGACCTCATATCTAGTTTTGACTTGTTTTTTATCTTTCTATTATAGTATACCCGCCCCGCCCCCCCAGCTGCCTCTAAAAACATGGTGTTCCATGTAAGTTTAAAATCTTCACAATTATAATTCCAGTCTTCTTTTTTGTTTATGTCTAGGACAGGCCAATAATATACCCTTTAAATTCAGATTTTCAGCTCTTTTCCTGACATTTATTTAGAGGACAGGTTGAATGTTAAGGGGGTGAGAAGATTTTTTTTTTTTTTTTTTTTTTAAGATTGGGAAAGGACAACTGGCAGCACTCAGGCTTCTATTGCCCTGAACATCTCAGATACGGCTGGTTCTACACTTGCCTCTCCCTACCCAGCAATATAAAGGTGACAGTTAATCAGACCAAATCTCCTCAAGAGTCATACCCCTTGAGGGTTTCATGCCCCAGAAATGTTCTGGTAAATACAATATTCCCCACTTAATTATTTTTCAAGGATGTTTTAGTGTCCCTGTGTTGTTTAGTACCAATCTCTGAGATCTCGTGGCCCAGGGAGCTATTTAGTTCTTAACCCTAGGTCAACTGCTACTGCTTTACTCTCCTTCTCCTGGGTCTTTGGGGGTTCTTTTACTTCAAATATTCTAAAGCAAAGCCTGACTAGGAGAATAATGGAGTACCACTGGACTAATACACTATACTAGATTTCACTGGAATTATCAATAACCAGTTCCTTCAAGTCTTTGCTAGTCACCTCAGTGAGGCCTACCTAGTCTGACCAACCCTATTTAAATTGCAGTTTCTTCAACTTGTGTCTAACATACTATTTACTTGTTTATTCTTGTTTTTTATTTTGTCTGTCTCTCCCAACTAGAATGTAAGCTTCACAAAAGAGTTTTTTTTTTCCTCTCTATTTTTCACTGATGTTATCATAAGTTCCCAGAACAGTGCTTTACAAATAAATTATTGACACCAAAGTAGATTCTGGGTGATATACAATATTTATACAATGTAGGGGAATTTTGCATGAAAAAAAAACACAAAATTGAGCATGAAAGTAAGTATTTATTACAAATGAAAAAACTATCTACAAATATTTTTAAGCTGACATCACAAACATTCCCAAATTCAAACAAAAAAAATCTTCGTGAATTAATTATCCTACATACCTTTAGAATGCTTGTTTTCTGCATTTTTGGTTGTATATTCTTTGATTGCCTCCTCCTATTTTATAATATTTTTTGTAGTGAAATAGAAAGATAATTCTGTCCTTCCTCCAACAAGATTGTTCAATTTTTGATGACATGTTTCTCTTTAGGATTTCCATAGCACTTTTTTAATATAGATAATATATCATCTATAAATTCTGTTATTTTATACATAATTTATATATCATTTATATATATATTGCATATACAAGTGAATATTTTATATTTATATATAAAAACAGCATGCTCCATCTGCTGTTCCTAGGGCCCAATGGAACCTGGTGCGTCATTCCAGAAATATTTGTTACTAAGCTTTGAAATCAAGCAACAAGAACACAGGGAAAAGCACATTAAAAAGAAGTAAAAGTTAATAGATTCATTTTATGCATATACATGTAAAATACAAAGCATAATTTTCCATCTCAGTGTAGTAGTCACTGAGTAGTGAGGTTGAAAATAGTCATAAGCTAAGAACATATGGACCTTATAGATTCATTATAAGGTGTTTCTGTTATTGTTCTCCAACTTAAAACGAAAATTAGACACTCAATGATTAATGAAGTGTGCTGATGGTAACTTAGATATAATACAAGCCAAATAGTCACTTCGTTTTAAAAACTTTATTTTTTTGGTTGGTTCCCTGAGCGGGGATGGAACCCAGGCCCTGGCAGTGAGGGTGCCAAAGCATAGCCACAGCTCCACCAGGGAACCCCCCCAAGGTTTTTATTATGAAAATATTTAAACATACACCAAAGTACTATCAATAATCCCCACCATCATTGATTATCAACATTTACCAATCTACCTTTGCGTTTTTAAAATTTGGTTGTTTCCTGGGATGTTGTAAAGCAAATCACCAGATAGATTATTTCACTGGTAAATACTTCAGTATATAGCTCTAAGTGCAGGTAAGGACTTCTTTTCAGCATACCTATATTCCCACTACTGCATCTAACAAAATTAACCATAATTCCTTACTATTATGCAATACTCATTTTATGTTCAATTTCCCTTAATTTTCTTAAAAATATAGTTTAACTTTTGGTTTATTCTAATCAGGATCAAAAATTTCTACACTAAGCATTTTGTTGAGACGGCTTACCTCTCCCTGTTTCTAAAAAATGTCATTTGTTGAAAAATTGGGTCAGTTTACCTGTGGAATATCCCAAATTCAGTTGGATTTAGCTCCATACTATTCTTGATCACAAGAGGTAGTATGGTGGTGTAGACAAAGCACAGTATTTAAAAACAAAAATCCTGACTTCATGTCCCAGCTTAGCCACTGAGCAGTGTGTCCTTAAATAGATCGTTTCATATCTCATTGGTAAAACTAGTAATGTTGAACTAGATTATATTTCAAGTTATTTTCCGTTATTAGGAAATTCAATTCCCAAGTCCCAGTCCCCATTTTAGACTGAAATTATCAAAGGAAAAAGATAGGGAGATTATTATAAGGTACTATAGGCCAGTCCAGGGTATCTCAACAAACTGTTGGACCTTGGTACATTATTTTTCCCTACACACATTTACCTCTTGACATTTATTATTATTGGTTTGTAAGGCTGAGAGGATATTCCTGGCCCAACCTCTTTAAAAAGATAAGTAGATGCAATACATGTGACAATACTTAAAACCCTTTCAAGGAAAATGTGATATTACTTTGAAATATTGTTTTTAGCAGATACCCTAGTAACAAATATTAAGCTTAACATAATCCATTTTCATTTTGTGGCTGAGTACCTTTCTAAATTGCTTCAATATGAGTCAACATTGTAATTTTCAGTGTAGCTATGAAAAAATAAAACATTTTGGATCAGATTTCCTCTTTGAGCAGATGCATTAATTGGAATAACAAAGGTTGTTTGCTTTGCTGTATAAACATTATGGATCTGACAGCATTTTTAGAATCTTGCTTTCATGTGTGTTGACAGCTTGCCTGAGAAAAGCTCAAACACACTTTTAGCTCAGTTAAATCAATTATTTCCCCCCTGGCATGGATTCAGTGCGTATCTATACTGAACATTTTTAAACTGGTGAGGTTTGAATAAGGAGATACCAATGTCACCTTGAACTGATTATCATTTTTGTTAGGGTTGTGCTTTGGAATTAAACAACCCTTGACAAAAATATACAGCGTACATATTATTTGAAGTCTTTTATAATGCAATTTTAATTACCTCAAGTGGGTGTTAATACTTTGGCTTGTTGGCTCAATCCCGTTAACATTAACTACAAAGCTTTGATGTGGTTAATTAGTACAAAATTAAGATCAATTAGGTAATTTCAAAATTTCCAAATGCTCTGTAAAGAATAAAATACTTCTCACTTCAAGAATAAAGACCTTTAAAAAATAGCCAGAGAATTCAATTTCTTTTTTAATTAGAACGTTGACTTGCATTAGGTGCCCTTTAAGGACTCTTAGATCTATGTTTCTGATTCTATGAAATTAAATGTGTTAATAACTTTTTAAAGTATTGATTAATAAATTTTCACCCTTGAATTTTAAAATATAGAAATATTCTAAAGTGGTATAAAAGTAGCTCTTCCACTTATTAAAGATTTCCAGATTCTTTGAGTATGCTGGAGGTGCCCAAAAATGTGTAGACATTTTAAGAGATGTTATCTATGTATTACTTTTGGAAATTGAATTGAATTATGATAGTAATGTGTAGTATGATGTTCACTCAAAAGATGGCATTAAGCATCACCATGTGATAGGCAGAGCAGTCAAAGAAAATGGCAAGAAGCATGGTTGTCATTCGAGGAGCCCATGACCATTTGCTAGGACAATGGATAGGTTGAAGAGGTGCAATTGAGTTTTCCCCACATTCTCCTGTCTTAACACCCCTTGACTTCTACCTGTGGGGGACCTTAAAGGATGTGGTGTGCTGTAGAAAACCAGCTACACTGGCAGTACATTGGGAAGAAACTGAAATGTTATGTGCAGTGATACAAGTGGACACGTTGGTCAATGTTGCTCAAGCAGTAGTTCACCGTAATCAAAAGTGTCTGGACACTGATGGTAACCACTTTGAGCACCTTTTGCCTATGAACACATACCAATGATAAAGTTTAATTTATAAATTAGCACAGTAAGAGATTAACGACAGCTAATAATAAAATAGTACAATTATAGCAATATACTAATAAAAGTTACGTGGTCTCTCCCTCTCAAAATATTTGATAACTGATCTGATCAGCTAGATAGCTATTAAGTGAAATGATCCGATGGCACATACAGCATGGATACACTGGACAAAGAGATGATTCATGCCGCAGTTGACAGAGAGCAGGAAAACGCAAGGCTTCATCATGCCCCTCAGAATGGTGCACAATTTAAAATTTCTGAACTGTTTATTTCTAAAATTTTCTGCCTAATATTTTTGGGCCATGGTTGACTGTGGGTAACTGAAAACACAGAAAGCAAACCTGTGGATAAGATGGAAACTACGGTATAATGTAATGTAATGTTAGTGGCAAGAGCTGTAATGAAAAGTAAGCAACGTAAATGGATACAGAGATGAAAGTGGAGGGGCAGGTGTGAATAAGCATTTTTATATAGGTTGTCACAGAAAGTCTCTCTGAGAATGTAGCTGTGAGATGCTACCTGAGGATTATGTGAAGGAAGGGGCCGTTAAAATATCTGGGATAAGGCCCTGAGACAGTACAGAAAGCATATTGGAGGAACAGCAAGAAGGTCATTGTGTCCCGAGTGGTGAGTACAGAATACGAATGGAGGGGTGTGCAATCAGAATGCTGAGAGCCAGATCAGACTACATAGGCTATGTTAAAGACTTGGATTAAAAAAAATTGTGCTCACATTTTTGGTGGATTTTTTAATATGAGTCATGGATATGAATTATAAATTTAAAAGACCTCGAGATGGCTGTGTGGAAAGAAGTCTAAGGAGAAAGAGTGGAAGCAAAGAAACTCATTAAGAGGTTACTATAACCAGCTGAGTGTTGATAGTAGCTTAACTAGGGTGCTGGCAATGAAGATGATGAGGGGCATTCAGGTTTGGTGTGTGTTTTGATGTCAGCACCCAGGGATTTGCCAGTGGTTGAATGAGAGACATGAGAAGAATCACAAAAGCAGAACCGAAAACTTAGATTTTGGGGCCCATACAACTAGATGAACAAGGGTGCCATACACTGAAATACAGAAAATTTCATGAGAAATGTTGGAGGAATGAGAAATAAGGAAGAGGAAGATGAGGGCCAAAATTCTGTTTGATCATGGAAAGTTTGAGGTGTTTTATAAAAAGGGCATGTCAGGTAGGTAGGTAGTGGATCACAAGAGTATAAACCTCAGGGGAGAGGTCCAGACTGAAGACGTAAGCTTCAAAAGCATCAGCATATATGCCGTATGATTGGAGATCCCTGAGGAAGTGAATAGAACAACAAAAGGAAGAGATTCTCAGACTGAGATAGCCCAGATTTGGAGATCTTTGAAACAAAGAGGAATTAGCAAAATACGAGTATACTGAAAAGGAATATCTACTCAGGTAGGAGGAAATTTAAGAAAGTGTTATCCATGTTCCAAGACACTACTATCGACCATGTCTACTGCTACCAACATGTCAAGTGAGGTGAGATGAAGGGTTGACTATTGCATCTGGTGACCTTGACAAATGACTTTGTAGTGGAATAGAGGAGATAAAGGTCAGAGTGGAAGTAAATTTATGAAAAAATGGAAGCGAAGAAATAGAGAAGGTGTTTCTTATATACAATTCTTCTAAGTTTTGCTATAAAAGGGGCAGTAGCAAATGGGGGATGTGGAGACAAAGGTGTATTTTTTAGGATGATGGAAAATACAACTCACTTGTAAGCTGATGGGGGTGTTCCAGTACAGAAGGAATAAATGATGGTGTAAGATAGAATGAATAACTATAGAGCATTTAGAAGTGAATCCTGATTTGACAGTCCTTCAGGAGCTCCCATGCCTTCTTTGAAGGGACTCTAATGGGAAATATATACATTAGATTCATAAATTTCAAAATGGTGCAGTAAGTAATATGAAAAAGTTGGGTTTTGAACTGCCAAGTGTGGAACCGCTTTGTATTTGACCAGGGGAAGCATGATGGGGACCAGAACCACTGGAGGTCCAGTAGGGAAGGAAGGGAAAGGTTGAATTTGAGAGCTATTTAAAAGAAAGAATCAATAGGATTTAATAATTGCTTATTTATAAATTAAGAGAGAAGTGGAGTAATTTTAGATGACTTCCAGATTTCCAACATGGTACTGTGGATGGATGCATCGTCCTAAAATAGTTCTTAGCCTATTACTTTTTTCCTTAAAAATGTTCAAAGGGTGGTTGGTTCCCTGGTGGTGTAGTGGCTAGGCTTCAGCACTCTCAACGGTGAGAACTGGGTTCAACTCCCAGCCAGGGAACCACCAAAAAAAAAAAAAAAAGTTCAAAGACTTTACATTGCCTAATGATTAATATTGAAATCTCTATAGTCTGGAATTCACAGACCCCTAAAATCTGTCCCTTTGGCATGCCCTTTACCTTCCTGAGGTACCTCCTTAGAACTTAAGGACTTAGTAGAATCCAGTTTGTAAAGTACTGGTCTACAGAATAAAATGCAAAATCTTTACATCTGCATTCAAGACCCTCTATAATCTGGCCTCTACCAACCTATTTCTTGCCTCATCTTCCTTACCCAAAGCTCTAGCCATATCAGATGTCTTTCCATTTTGTGTCCACCCCAAGCTGTAGTAGACTGCTGTGTCGTCTGTCCCATCGTTCTCAGTGTCTGCAACTTGTTTATTCCTTGGTACTCTCAGTCACAGTCTGCCAAATAAGTACTTTCACGTGTTTCAAAATTCACCTTCTCTATGCAGCCTTTCCTCAGCCTCCACATACGTGTGGCCATTTAGTCCTTAATAACTCTGTATTCATTATACTTAATTAAATCCATCACTATACTTACCTGTTTATATATCTGGTTCACCGTTTAACTATAAATCCCTTGAAGGCAAGCAATGTGAGCATAGTAGGCACTTTACACATATTAGTTGAATGAATAACAAATGAATGAAATCTCAGTTCAGGCATCACTTTATCTTAATTTTCTTGTATCCTCCAACCACTAAAAGCTTCTTTCTGTTTATTCTAGTAAGGCCTGGTATCACTTCTGTTCCAGTGCTATATTGTGCCCTAACATTGTATTTAGTCTGTGGTATTGTTTTCTCTTCCTTTTAGGAGGTAGATGTCCCCTGCTTGAAATATTCAAGGGCATGGATTTTATCCTGTTTATCTTTGTATCCCAAGCACTTAGGTTCTCAATAAATGTTTTAAGAATGCATTGTTTAATAATTAAATTGCTATCTTACCTTAAAGTCTTATAT
Source organism: Lyroderma lyra (assembly GCA_004026885.1). Taxonomy (NCBI): domain Eukaryota; kingdom Metazoa; phylum Chordata; class Mammalia; order Chiroptera; family Megadermatidae; genus Lyroderma; species Lyroderma lyra. The sequence continues at coordinate 91,422 of PVJL010005362.1, forward strand.
CATGTAATCATGCCCATCGTTTTCCACCTGCACAAAGCATTGCCCAGACATCCGTAGCTAGACGTCATCTTTCACTCTGGCATTCTATTAAGCTGTAGCTGTATCTCTGGTGTGTAATTATCACTTTCTAGACAGTTATTGATATAGAGTAACTGCAAAAGCCTGAGAACAAGATCACTTTTATTCTTCATTATATTCCCATACTGTTGTGATTCTCGTGTGTGTGTGTGTGTGTGTGTGTGTGTGTGCTCATGCTATATACTTAAGTAGTATACACCCCTACCAATTCCTAGAGCACTTGGCATAATTCTACCCTTTGCCATTGGAGAGAGTCGTAACAGCAATACTCCTGAATTTGATATGATTTATTCTGTCAAAATCAACAATTAATAAGCTACTGCATTTATACTATCATTACTAACATCTTCTGACAAACTTTTGCCCCCTGAACCTTATACATTGTAAGCATCCTTTAATACTTGATGAATGAATAAGGGAAGGAAGGAATACTATTTCCACTACCAAGTGCAGAGGGAATTCAGACTTTGTCTTTTGTGCAAAATTAGTCCACTCATTTATCTATTACTCCTTAGAGCCAGAAATAATTTATTTGTATGCATTAGAGGAAGACAACATTGTCCTTCACAAGCTAAATTGATAGATAAAATAATAGTTTTACTTTAAAAACTTAGGCTTCTTTTCTCAGGCCATGCTAGCCTTGGAAACAAATAGAAATGTTACAGGAACTGAGTTTTCCCTGAGGTTTTATTAAGTTCTATTCTCTCTGGAAGCCTGGAAGCCAAGTGACCCCTACCCTTTTTTATTTCCTAGTGTTCCTCAGCACTGCTTGTCCATCTGACACCCTTTGCAGCTATCATGAGCCTCAAAATTAAGGAGGAGGGATTTTTTTAATTTCCTCCCTCCAGTGACAGCAACTCTTTAACAATAAAAAAGGTAATCATGGTCTTTTAGTTTACAGCCCCTTACAATGCAGAACTTGCAGTACATTTCCCAGTAGAAGGACTGAGCAGGATGTGAAGGACATCGTCCACATAATCAACCATAGTCCATTCTCTCTGCTAGTGTACCTGTCTTTCTGCTTTCTTCTTCCTTTGGGTGATTCTCACCTTCTCTGGGACCACCTTCCACTTGGCCAAAGAGGCGGGGCAGCATTTATTTCCCCCACTTTGCTTTTCCTCTCTGTGTCATCATCCTAGTGCCCCAGGAAGCTTCTCTGATTACAGGGAGAGAGAACAAAGAGCATTGGGAGGAGGTCCCAATACAAATTTGACACTTTGGGCCCCGTGCCAGAATTTGGGGAGTGAGCATGTGGTTGGCATCCCCACTCTGATCCTCCTCTCATGCTCCTCTTTCATTATTTGATCTACCTGATATCTGACAAAGATTGTGTAATAAATTGTGTAGAATTTCAGGCACACTTGGCTACAAGCATAGATGAGGGAAAGACTAAACATTGTAAGATATAATGAAAAATTTATCACAGCATCTGCCATGAGTTTCTTCCAGGGGAAGAAAATAGAGGTCAAAGCTATCTTGAATTATATCCTTGGAAATGGTACTTTGAAATTTTCATCAAAAGGAATTTTTAAAAAATCACCTTAAGTATCTTCCTTTGTTTTTTAAACATATATTTCAACCCTTTTATAATTTATTTCAAATGTTGTTTGGAGAACAGTGAAGAAAAATTAATTTAGAAACATTCTTTTTTTAAAACTGATTCTGATTCACTTTTATAAAACTCACAACTACTTTTAATATGGTTTTTCTTTCAGATAACTACTGCTTGGCTTACTATAAAGTTCAATTGTTAGATAATTATATTTTTGGTAATTTAGGTGCTAAGTTTTCAGAATGCAGTTTAAACTTCAAGAACTTATTAATGCCGAAAATTCTAGATACAAAGAAGTATTAATATCTCATAAACAATGCCCTTAAGGTTCTGACCTTCTCAAGAAGACTTGGACCCATGAAACAATTTAAAAACAAGTTACTTGGTTTTTAACACATGGATTAAAACAGCACCTCGTTATATGTTTATGTCACCAAACTCTCTTCAGCTACATAGGAAAGAAGTTACTTAATTTTTCTTACTTATTTTCATTGCATATGACATAAAAACCCTCAGAAACATAGACTTGCTTTTAAAAAGTGTGATTATACACCCTTCCGCCCTTTTCTTTACTTCTCCACCCTAAAATCTAATGGTATCTTCTCGATGATGGCCACAGGACAAAAGCTAAATTGTGTGGTGATTGCTTAATGAAAACAACCTGGAACAGCAAGGAAAAAAACGCTTTTTTTTGGAGACAGAATTAATCTAATGCATTATATTTTAAATAAATCCCAGGTTTCTGAGTCCCAACACTATGTTTCTTGAATGCAAAACTCAGCTTCAACCCTGAACGATTGCTGGAAAGATTCTCTGCATCAGTCAGACAGACATTTATTGTTAACTTTTACAGTTGTTTCTTACTTTGCCTCTTAGTTTGCTGGTTCGGTCTGTGTTAGATTTTTTTTTATATTTACCCCCATTTCCCATTCCTGTTCCATTCAAAATCTAAAGGTCTCAACAACCTCTTGCTTATCTCCACCAGTCCAAATTTCATTCTACAAAATTTGGATGCACCCTAGTGAACTCCAAGCTTTCACCTGAAGAAGGTTGCCTTAGTATCAATTAAACCAGAAACATGCCACTCTAGCAAGTTTTTTATCATACCAAGTAACCCCCAATCTTGTGACCATCAGAATTTATCAATATTGAAAAGGGATTGCTTTTCCCTTTTCTTCATGAAAGAGGGTGCCATAAACACTACTGAGCTTTGTTGAAAGAGTCAAGCCTATTGAGAGGCTTCAAGTGAGGAAATACTTGAATAGATAGAAGAGAGAAATAGCTTTTGTAAGTTGGAAAAATGAAATCTAAGTTAAGTTAAAAGCTCATTCTATACTTTATTTCCTGTTCAATAAATGGAGCATTTTTGTGGAAATAAGCCAAAGGTTGTATGAACGGCTCCTTATTTTGTCCTATGAGTTTGGAACATTTTTCAAATATAAATTAAAAAATAAATCCCTATAGGAGTTTGTATGTTCTCACTCTTTTGCTGATGGGAGCTCTATCTACATCAAAGCTTTAGTCATGAGTTTTAGCTGAGTTTGTATCTGATAAAAACCTTAGAATAGAGTCAAGCATCAGATCAAAGCAAATTGATCTTATTGTATGGCAAATATTTTCCAGCATTAAGCAAAGAATTTTGAGATTTTACATGTTAACTATTTTTCATGACTTTACTATTTCTGCCATATGTCTGACCTTAATTAAAAGCTTCTGAATATTTGTTAAAAATCTGTTATTTCATGAGGCAAGCTGGTTTTGCCATTGTGGTTTGGATAATTCAGTTAGTCTCTAAACTGTTATCACATTTTAACCTATTAAAAAAAAATCCAAGTTTTCTTGAACTAAGAAATCATATCCATTTGAGTCCTCAAAAGTTTTGTCAGTGCACAATTAAGTTTCCCATAGTAATATGATATGCATATATAATTCGTGAGCAAATTCTGTTTTCTTTTGTGTAGTTATATTAAAATAATATTTTCTACTCTTGTCACATACTTAGTCCATCTAAAACCAGTTACAGAATTGCAAAGTTATGGTTTGAGGAAGCAGGAGACATTGTAGAGATGATATCTCTATATTATTTCTAATGACTTGCACAGATGCAATTTTGTATGAACTTTATTTTAAAATATTTTATGACTTCAGTGTGAAGTTTGACTCATGAAAAAATACACAATTGAGCCAAGTGAGTTTGACAATAATTATATAGAAATTGAAAGATTTATTATATGTGTTGAATGTTAATAGACACCGGTTTGCATTCTACTCTATCCATTCTTTTTTTTAATTATCATCAGCTTTCTCATTTCTTTATATTGTTGTCTGCTATTTACTGTGTTGGCACAGTATTATACAATCTATTAGAAATCTTTGTAGCTGTGTTATTATGGTAATAGTTCTCCTGACAGACCCATAACTGCATAATGTGAATCTCTGAAGGTTTACCCTGTAAGTAAATCAAAAAATAAAGAAATGTGAAAAGAATGCAGTTCAAAAACTGATTTTCATCAGTAGTATAGTAAATGAATAGTGAATTTCTTAAATGTATAAAAACTGCACAGATCTCTCTCTCTCTGTCTCTTATACACACACACACACACAGAGAGAGAGAGAGAGAGAGAGAGAGAGAGAGAGAAAGAGAGAGAGAGAGAGGCATGCATGTGCACATAGCTTATCTGAGGGAAAATACTTGAGGTATATCAAACCAGTACACACATACCAATGATAAAGTTTAATTTACAAATTGGACATAGTAAAAAATTAACAGCAATAATTAATAAATAGAACAGGAATATAATATAATAAAAGTTATGTGAATGGTTTTGGGTGCACTATTAAATAAAATAAGGGTTACTTGAACCCAGCACTGCGATAGTGAGACAATCAATCCAGATGACTATTAAGTGACTAATGGACAAGTAACACTTACAGTGTGGACATGCTGGACAAAGGGATGATTCACACCCAAACAGGAAGCAGTGAGATGGTGAGAGATTTCATCGTGCTATCAGAACACCACGCAATTTAAAATTTATGAATTGTTTATTTCTGTAATTCTCCATTTAATACTTTTGAACAGAGGTTGACTGGATAACTGAAACCACAGAAAGTGAAACTATGGATAAGAGGAGACTTCTGTATTCTGGATTATATACTCGTATGCATGGGTTCATTCAGTCATTCAACAAACATTCCCAGAGTGCTTACTCTGTGCCAGTGATTTTACCAGGCCTTGGCTACACAGAAAGTATAGTAATAAGAAACATGTTAGAGGTAAGTAAGCACAGGTGCTGAAGAGGCCCAAAAGAGGAATGATATGTTTTCTTTTGTTTTGTTTTGTACTTTCTTAGATTGAATTACTATATCACATTTCCTTCTCTAAACTTTCACGCTGGCTATGAAAAATATCAAGTCCTTTGTAAGTAATTGTCCAAAGAAATACTAAAATTTTAAAAAGTTTGCCATGATATTTTAGTATTTAACTTTTTGTAACTCAGGAATATGACTTAGATTTTTAATCTGTAGTCATGATAGATTGAATTATTTTTCAACAAACCTTTATTCTCCTATTCCTCCCTTCCTTCAGTGGGAGGAATATACTTCCCAACTGCCTTAATAGTGGCCATGTGATTCACTTTGGCCAATGGAATGTGAGCAGATGTGACATACATTACAGAGAAGTTAAATGCAGTAGACTGTTAGTTAACCAGCACCCATGACGATTGGTATATGCCAGATAAATGTAATTTCTGGTTGCTTGAGAGTTACTAGTAAAAATAGGCTTAACTAACTATACCTCTTACTATGCTATACCATAAACTCTGTATTGCCCTGACATTAATATTGAAATACAATAATTGAAAGCAAATTAAGATAAGTAAAGACAATGTAACACAGTTTTATTATAAAAACAGTTTGATAAATGCAGTGTGCAATTTCAGTTAAATAGCAATCAATAAACTTTTCAACTTAATGAACTTCACTAACAATTTTTTTAACTTCAAGTAACTTAGAAAAGACACGCATATAACACTTAAATCTATTATAGTGCAGGTAGAGAGTTTACTGGGTAGACATCGCATCGGTATCATCAGGATCTGATGATGTAGCTAGGACAGGATCAGGAAAAGTGGACACAGATGGTTTTGGATCTACAAGGGCTGTCCAGAAAGTATGCGGCTACATAATATGAAAAATAGAGGCATTTATGACTGGACTTTTTCTGGACAGCCCTCCTACTCGTTTATCAGTAGATAATGCTGTACTGGCAAACTTCAGTGCAACTTTCTTGAAAAATGAATGAATATTAGCTTGCTTTGAGGCTCTATGCCCCTCACACAACGTCGGGTTTTGCATGATGTGCAGCTGCATAACATGCTGAGATTTTATTTTAACTTTTATTTGAAGTATTATTTCTTCGATTTTTTGCTAGTTGCTTGAAAGTGCTGGTTGCTTGACTTCTAGTTAATGGAGAGTCTACTGTATTCTGACATAGGTTGGCTTGGCCTCTTGAGCTTCTGATCTCTGCCAAGAACAGCCTTCATCAGATAATCTCAGACTAAAGAAAACACATAGAGCCCATCAAAGCTGTAGGCAATTCACAGGTCTGTGAACATGAAATAAATCTTTATTAGTATAAGCCACTGAGATTTTGGGATTGTTGGTGACTGCAGCAAAAAGTGATTAATACAAGAATCAATCTTATAAGCAAACTTACCCGAAAAATCATAAGCAATATAAACAAAAGACAGGATACTTGAAGTGACTTTCAAAATAAAAAAAGAAGCAAATGTTATACACAGATTGTGAAATATGGTTCATTTTTATCACCATTAACCAATGTCTACCTTATAGTACCAAGTGTGTATGTATGGGATGCAAATATTTAGGAGCTAGGCAATAACCTACAGGTATTTCTGCATGTCTGTATTAATTATTTCCCTTATACTATAAGAATTCCCCTTATACTATAAAACTTAGGACAGTGATTTATTTTTACAATAAATCTATTGCCATTGATCTAATTCAATGCAGAAAACTAAATAAGGAAAAAGTTTCATTCTAATAAAATAGAACTTAAGGCTTATTAAATGCTCCAGTTTTTAATATCTACCAATGACCACAGGAAACAAAATAAAGAAATCATGATCTATGACTATAATGTTACATAACTACACACCCAGCTATATAAATAACATATATTAAACTGTATATAATTATACAAATTAATATAAAAATGATAATAATACCAAACATTAGTAATTTCCTCATTTGCAGCAAGTTTTAGTTTTAATACTAAGAAAGATCTCTTGTTCAATACTGTGCATTAGTAAATCAAAATATTTTTAAATCATCTCTGACTAACTCATCTTCTTTATATTTCTACTAGTCTCATCACACAGTTATTTGCATATTATAGTCATCTGGCTATCTCAAAGCAACCTCCCTGTTCCAAAACTAATTATAATGTACATTTGTATGTATGTGTGAGTGGAGAGATTGTAACAAGATAAAACATAGTGATATCATGCCATCACCTGTAAGAGTACTTTTATATAGTCTAAAGTCATGCAAGAAAGCACATTTTTATAAATAGAAAAACATTTTATAAGCACCGGTGGGATATACACTTCCTTCACAAAGACACATATTGTCTCATTCCTGAACTATCTGGTATTTTTCATCAAAATGAGAATTATTTTTACAGCTGACTTCTGCAGCAGTTTTTCATTCTACCCTGCAGATGTATTAATGTGTTTTTATCAAGTTGACATCTGATTATAAACAATTCCACTTTATGTTAAACTTATGGTGTTTCTCCCTTGCTTAAATTAAGAAGAAATGGAGACTTAGTTTGAATCGAAATAACTCCCTCCAGGAGTTCCTGTAGACCTTTGCCAGCTTAAGACTACATTTTTGGGGGGTGAGGTGGGGAGGGTACAGTGGGGCAGGGGGAGATACAATCATCTAAAATACAAACAAAAGTGTTTTTCCGAAGTTTCTTGAATCAGAAAGAAAAAAATATGTTTGGGATACATTACACAGATTTATTTGAATTCCTTCGCATAGTCCAGTGAACCCACAGCCAAACAATTTAAGCTTATGGTTGCACAGTGGGAGACTCACTACTTCTTTATTTCATAAAAATAAAACTGCAGGTGATTGGGTACCAGTCAGTGTGAATTTGTACATGTAGCCAGTAGGTAATGAATTACTTCCTCCACTTTCTCCAGGTACGAATAGAAGCATTTATCATGAATCTGTCATACACTGAAGGTAGGAGACTGGATATTAAGGCTGAAAATAACTTTTTGAAAGGTCATTTTAACCTACTCATTCCTTGATTTATTCCTTTTTGTCCTTTTCTTCACTTATTTATTCATTCATTTCACAATCAATATTTATTGAGCTCTTCCTGTGAAGTAGGCATTGTGAAGATTTCTGGGAATATGGCAATAAATAAATAAACACAAGAGGAGCTCAAAAGACAACTCCACATCCTTCTGGAATTCACTCGTCTATTTACTCATGCTCATTTCCAACACATAGTACAATGAAAAAAGTCAAACACGGATTTAATTTGCACTTAACAGCTGGGTGATCTTGGGCAAGTTGTTTAACTTCTCAGAGGCTCAGTTTCATATCTGCTATTTACCTCAAAGAATGTTAGAGTGGATTACAAACATAGCATAGAAAACTGCTTGACATTTTATTCTCTCACCACCCATACCAAATCTCACTTGTTCCCCACGTGTTAGGTCCTGGAGATATTCAATAGCTTGATGCATTTCCTTGCACTGTGCTTAGTCGTAGCTAAGAATCTAGAGAAATAGAAAATGTGGTCCTTGCCTTCCGGAAAATTAAGTGTAGAATAATAAGATTTACTATACATCAGGCATTGTTCTAAGCACTATGGATGGACTCACTTTTCTTGACAATAATTTATAATAGAAATTATATGGATCTTGTTTTCTGGGTGAGTAAACTGTGGTACAGAAAAATGAGGTAATTCGGCCAAAGTCACGTGGTCAGTGAGCAGCAAGGTGGAATTTAAAATGCAGGCGGCTTGTTTTTGTAATGTGGGCTCTTCACCACTATGCCATCCTGCCACTCAAGGGGGTGCTGCAATACAAGAAAACAGGATACCTGGTTTTATGAGTGGTTTAAGCAGTAAGTAAATGACAAGAGAGAAATCAGGGGCTTTTGGTGCAAAACTTTTAAAATTTATAACATTTTAATAAAAAGGAATGTGAGTAACGACAAAGTTATATTATAGGACATTTTAGGAAGGTTTATTTTATCTCTCTAGAAAACAATTCTAATCATCTAACACAAATACACTATACTGTAGTAGAAGCCTTTCTATTTAGTGGAGATGAAAACCAGATATTTAGAAAAATAATTTAAAACTGTTATTGTTTCTGATTTATTTACTAGTCATAAAAAAACTAATAAAATAGCAAAATGCATATAAAGAAAAGCACTTTAAAAGTCACTTCTACTTTCATCAAACAAAAAGATAATCACTCTAATCTTTAAGAATATTTCCTTTCGTACTGTTTTCTATACATATTGTATACAGTAATATTTTTGTTACATTGGACATATCTGGGTATAATTTCTAAAAAAGAAGGTGAGAACTTTTTAAAGAAGATAATTACAGGCAATGAAACTTGGGTCCATCATTATGACCCTGAGAACAAAAGGTAGTCCATGGAATACCACCTCAGCTGAAAAAATTCAAAACTCAGGCCTCAACTGGGAAGGTGATCCCTTATGGTGGTATTCCATGAACTGTCTTTTGTTCTCAGGGATGATGGATCCAAGTTGCATCGCCTGTAATGATCTTCTTTAAGAAGACCTCATGTTCTTTTTTAAAAATTTCAAAAAAATTGGAGGAACATTTTCCGCTGTTAAGAATTCAATAACAGTATGCTGTTTGAACCAAACATCTGAACACTCTTCCATTTCAATGTGCACTGGGTGAAAAATGTAAGCATCTGTGTGTGCAAGGTCAAGAATGATGGAGGGAAGGTACACAGAACCAGTTATACACAAATATGTCGAATGTAACAAAAAATATTACAGTGGAGGTAAAATTTATCAGCCCACCTTCTATATGCAGTTTTCAGTCCTGCTCTTTTCATCCAATATTTTATTCTGAGCAACAGATATTTTCATTGGTTCCCCCCAACAGTTTCTATCCTCCTTCCCTGCTTTACTATCTTTATTGTATTTCTTTGTTTTTCTTCTATCCCCTATTCCTCTCTCCCTACCACACACACACATGAAAAAGTAATCTCCATGAAAGCAAGAATGTATTTATTCTGTTCTCTCTTGTATCCCCAGTGCCTAGAAGAGTACCTGGCACACAGTGGGTGCTCCATTTGTTAAGTGAATAATATCACATGGGAAGATATAAAAGCAACATGGATGAATCTAGAGGGTATTCTGCTAAGTGAAATAAGTCAGGCAGAGAAAGCAAGTATCATATTGTTTCACTTATACGTAGAATCTAAAAACAAAACAAACAAAGCATAAAACAACTCAGAAATAGTGACCAAAAGGATGGTTACCAGAAGGGATGGAGCAGAGGGATAGGTGAAAAGGGAAGGGGAATAGAGTCAATAATAGTGTGATAAGTTTACAGTGACAGATGATTACTAGAATTAGTGGGCGATCACCTTGTAAGGTATAAAAATGTTGAATCTCTATATTGTACATCCGAAACTAATACAACCAATGTAAGATTGTGTACCAACTATAGGCTTAAATAAAATAATAAATTTTTAAAAAGCACCATCACAGAAAATAATTCCCTTGATTTCAAAGTTGATTTTAAAAAAACAAAAAAACAAAGTTGATTAGATAATGTACCTCTGAAAACACATATTTATGCACAATAATTGGTAGATCATTCTTACCGCTAATATCAAGTACCCATTTCTACTTATTTGGATTAACATACATACGTAATGGAATGAACATTTTCTCATGAATAATGAATTACATGGTTGCAGCTTGCATGTAGTTTTGTTCTCATAAAGAATATTTCTCAAAACTCTCTTCCTTCCAGGTTTTTTCCCTATGTTATCTTTATCCTGTCTTTTTGTTGTGCCTCATGCATTCCCTATAACCCAATGTTCCTAACTTCACTGTTTTCTAAAATTTGGCGTTTGTTTTCATTGGAAGTCTGCAGTTTGTCATTACATATACACTTTCTCTTTGAATTTAATTTCACTTTGACAGATGTTTTGTTGGTTTCTTCAGCTAGCCAGGTTTTGCAATACATACCTACACCTTTAATTAAATTAATCAGCTCTCTACATTCCCAAGATGTTAGGTGGTCAGGTACGGACTCATATAAAGTCCCATCTTCCTATCTAATTAAAACCTGGATTATTGGATATGTTTCTTTTCAATAGTCCTTTCTCTCATTTTTATTAGTAATGTTTGTTTTTTTCTAGTCTTTTACATATGTACATAACAAGATACATACAACATTTAAATAAATTCAATGTTATAAAATTATTAAAATGAGAATGTATATGAAAGTGCTTGGTAAGCTTTCAAGTACTGTACATACATTATCCCAATGCACTCGCCATTAACTCATATCACTTCAGACCTCACAGTATGTCATATAAGGGCTGTCCGGAAAGTATCCAGCCATGTAATATGAAAAATAGAGGCATTTATGGCTGGATTTTTTCTGGACAGCCCTCATACATACACACACGCGTGCACACACATGCACACGTACATACATGCATCATTCTCTGTGTTAAAACCCTTCATGCTAAAAGGTCATAATCAAATCCCCATTTTAATTTCTAGACTGAAGAGCCTTGTTTGTTCAAAATTTCCTCCTACAATCTCTTTTTAAAAATTTTAATGATCTTAGTACCTTTATGACTTTTCTCTGATCTATCATCTATTCTATCTTTGTTACCACAATAATCTTACAAGTGAACCTCATTTTATGAAATGCAGCTATGCAAAAACTACAATTCTTTATAAATTGTGTCCTATTACAAATGCACTAACAGTGCCAAAATTATTTAAAGACCCTCGATAGAGAAAAAGGAAACGTTAGAAAAGAATGTGTTTATTGAGCACCTACTCCACTGCTGATGTGTAATATGACCTCGTTCCTTAGCTCCTCTAAGCACCACAGGAGGAGCTAATGGTGAGCCTCTAGTTTCCTCATCTGCAAAGTAGGGGCTCTCCATCAGCTTCACCTCCGGTGGTTCTCAGTGACTGGTGTGCTGGGGCACATTTGAAAATGTGTGGCAGTGTTTTCAGTGCTCACAATGATGGGGATGGGGTGGGGGGCTGAAACATAGATATCCCCAAGTGTCTGGGGCAGTCCCTCATAACTAGAAACTGTCTAACCACAAAGTGTTGAGAAAGATAAGCAACTCCTTACAAATATCCCTCTGATAAACTAGTGAACACTAGGTGGCAGGACAGGGGTGCTTTATGATGAAGGAGGGGAAAAAACCCATTCAAAAACCTATGCACTCTTCTACCCTGTTAAAATAATAATTTTAAAATTCTTTCCTACATAAGTCTGTCCAAAGCAAATCCAAAAGTCTTCTGCTATATAAAAAGCATCTTAAAACCTCTAATGAGCTCACCATCCAGGTTAAAGGAGTTCTGCTAATGTCTGTAGAAACAGCTATTATAGTTGACTTCCATTGTTCTCCATGTTTTTAAAGCAATGGTTGTCAACCTTCCTAATGCCGCGGCCCTTTAGTACAGTTCCTCATGTTGTGGTGACCCCCATAACATTATTTTCGTTGCTACTTCATAACTGTAATGTTGCTACTGTTATGAATCGTAATGTAAATAAATACCTGATATGTGTTTTCCGATGGTCTTAGGCGACCCCTGTGAAAGGGTCGTTCGACTCCCAAAGGGGTCGCGACCCACAGGTTGAGAACCGCTGTTAAGTATTACCCAACTTTAGTCAAACCAAATAAACTATATTCCCAGTAATAAGTTGTATCAGATACCTCTTTAGATGTATCTGTCGCTTATTCCAGCTGCTGCTGGGTCAGACAGCTCTGACACAGTTCACACAGGCTGAAGTTGAAAGCATTCTCCTCCCTAACCCTGCCTTGCATGTCTCTCATAGCACCCATGAGCTTCCTACCGGGGACCTGCATGCACTGATCCATATGGACCCAGAAGTGCAGGGGGTGAACCTATGATCTCATAGATCATAGCCAATGGATATATTCTTCTCTTCCTCTTTTTTACCTTCTCTCCTAAGTTGGCAGTCCTAGGATAGAGCATGTCCTAATTCCTAAAAGCAGTCGCTTGAGTCTACTAATCAACTGTACTTTGCAACGACTAACATGTAATGTCCTCCTGTTGGCTTTCCCATCTCCCCTCCCTTACTCTGCTTGCCCTTCACTCTCTTTCCCTGGGATTGTACTCCTTAGTACGATAAGAGCTCTGCAGCAAGCTCTGCTTTGGGAGATCCAGGCTAAAAGTAAATGAAATGGAGAATTGAAGCCATCATCTGGTTAATTCAGACCAAAGTCTTGAAAAGATCAGTTTGGGTTAATTTACAACACAGATGCTAAATACAGAAGGGCAGTGATATTGCCAATGGGCAAGTAAAGTGAGCTGTCAGCACTGTCTAGCCATCATACGACGTTCCTCTCAGAGGCTCCCTTTCACAGTCTCTGAGAGACGTGTCTTAGTGTCCCTATCCTCACACTTCCTATCCCTACTACTATCACACCTTCATCTAACAAACTCACTTCAAATTTAATTGGGAGAATGAAACCATCAGATGGGCACTCTCCTAATCTTACACCTGATCAACAAACCCATCTGTGCTGCCTGCCCCCTTTTCTTCTCTCCTATTGCATCTGATGGGTGTCCCTTCTACCTCGCTTAGGTGCACATGGTCCTCCAACCATGCCTACACGTCTCGACTTCCTTTCCCTGGCCAGCGTCTCTGAAGGGAAAGCGGTCTCCTCTTCCTCATTCTCTGTGCACTCCTCAGCTCACGTTAAGTAGGCTCCCACCTCCACCACTTCACTGAAACTGCCCTTACAGAAATCTCTAATGACGTCTCCATTGCTCCACCTAATGATCGTCTTTTATGGCTTCATTTTAACTCAACCTCAAGCCCCCATCAGCACCACTAAGCATTCTCTCCTTTACCCCTGGCTTCCTTTTAAAACTGCTCACCGCTGCTGCTTCTCTCTGACATCCATGTGCTCCTCCGCCTCCGGCTGCTGCTCCTGTCAGTCCTCTGGGCGTGGTCTAGGCCTCTCCCCTCCTCATTACACACTCAGGCATGCCAACATACACCCGTGATACCACCTCGTGTCATTTGCAGATGACTCACACATGTTTATCATCAACAGAGACCTTTCCTCTGACCTTCATTTGCATCTGGTGCTTACAATCTTACCATTGAATCTCAAGTACACCTCAGCCTCAGCATGTTCAAAAAACCAACTCACAGTCTCCCCCTACCTCCCCCTCTGCCCTACCTGGCTGTGTTATAGTATCGCTGTCCGTCAAGTCATAGAAGCAGAAACAGCATTAAGGGAAACACCCCATTAACCAATCCATCACTATGCCCTGTCTACTTGTACAGATTTTTAAATATCTCAATGAATTTAATTTATATTGAATCTATTTAAAAATAGTTCTTGAGTCGGTTCACTGTGCCACCACTACCCTGCTGTCAGAGTGTCTAAGAATCTTTTGCCTGGAATACTCCAATTTCGTGTGCCCAGAAGCCAGAATGATGATTTCAATCCCAAAATTGATTGTGTCCCCTATTGCTTAACATCTTTAAATGGTCCATATGTATTTTAGAAGAAAATAAGGAATCTGTAATCTACCCTACATGTTCTGGCCTCAACATTGCTCTCCAGTTGGTTTTCTTTCACTCTCTGTGCATCAAATTCATTGCTTTCCTTTTGGTTCTCCCCATTCTTCATGCATCCTCCTTCCACAGCACCTTAGGATATGCATGCTCTGTGCCTAGAATGCCCTTTCTCTACTTAATGCCTGTTCAGACCTCAAGTATCAGCTTAGGATTTATTATTATTTTTTTTTAATGCAAGCATCCCCAGACCTTCCAACCAAGTCAGCTTCCTCTTACACACTTTATCCTATGCACCAAGACGCCACTAATATGATATGTGAGAGAGCATATCCGAAGAGTCCACGAGGATTTAAATTAAAGCAGTGGCTTCAGAGGTTAAAAGTCAGAACTAGTTTGTTGTTTTGTTTTGTTTTGTTTTGTTTTTATGACAGAAGGGCAAGTCTAGTACTAGTTATTCCATTATGGTGCAGAAATAGAAATTTGTCATAAGTGTTATGACAGACGTGAGCACACGGTTCACCCAAAGACACAGATATTAAAGTAACTTCTCATAAAGGCTTTCCAGAGAATGTAAAAGAGAAGCCAAAAATAGAAGGGACAAAGAATGGTTCAGGTAAGGGAACAGCATGAACAGAGGCAGATAGGGATTCTAGAACTATCTAAGTATAGCTGAAGCCTGGAGTAAGACTTGCAGGGAGAGAGGGACAGGAATATATAAGAGATTATTTATTTAGGAAAGAATAAATAATAAATATTCTTCTTAAGCATTTAATGAGTAAAAAGGACTAAAGAAATGGTACTTAATAAAATTATGGTCCAGCCACAAACTTAAACACTATAATTTCTTTGAAAATGACAGTTATGAAAACTATACAGCAGTGAGGGGGTACTTACAATATGTTAAATTAAAAATTCAGAATATAAACTTACACTTGTGTATATACTATTATAATTACTTTTAAAAGGCAGATGCATAGAAAATTATATTAGAAGGAAATATACAAAAATGTGAAAAGTGATTGCAATAATATGGTGAGAAATGGATAATGGTATTTTGTTTCAGATATTCTATACTTGGCTATTATGAAAATGCCGATACATAAATATATGCATACATACATGACGCATACATACAGGCTAGTCTCTCTCCCGGTGCCTCGATTTCCTACTCTGTAAAATGGAAATTTTAAGAGTACTTCTCTTATGGATTTAATTGCGTGAATTAAATGGGATATAATATATTTAAGCATTTTTTCCCCCAACAGGACCACTGTTGCATTTGTGAAGGACAATTTATTAGGCTGAATTCTGCTGCACTTCTGAGTCCTACACATTATAAGCTTGTAGCAACCCCCAGACACAGTGACTACAAAAAAAAAAAAATGTCATTCCATGTTCTAAATTTTTCTGGTTGAAAACCACATGTGTAAGAGTTATGGATCAGGAGACACAGATAGATATATGATTATAAAGGTTATTTCTTTCCTCTAATTCTGTGATGAAACATAATCACTCACATGCCAAAAAACCCAAAACAAAACAAAACAAAACCAAAAACAGTAAAAATGTAGTAGAAAGTACACAGGAATGGGACTGAGGACATAGGATCTTATTTTATTTCTTTTTTTTTTTTTTAAGAAAGTCCCTTAGTTTCTCTAGAATAACTTCTTTCTCATAAAATGAAGTCTCAGCTACAATTAAGAGTCTTTCTGGCTCTAAATTTTAATAATTTTAATGCATTCAAGGAACAATTCTGCCGAGGTAACTTTTTTTTTCTGTAATAAATGTGGACAGACACACAGACCAGTTTTGCAACTTGTGAATTACAGAGGGAAGGGTTTAGATTCTATCCCTCTTCCTCCTGTTTAGATGCAATCAGGTAATCTAGGGGTCAGATGACAGAGCCTAGGAAGAATTTAAACAGCCTCCCGAGTTTTCCCAGATGAAGATTTTTATCGGCCTATGTGAGTGTGAGCTCTCAGCCTTGTGTTTTAGTCTTTTGCTGCTTCTGTTTGGATGCATCTGTTTGTCTGATACAGAAGAGTAAACTTCTTTCCTCATCTGTCTATACATTTTAGAAACTTGCCCATTTCAATTATGTGCATGGCATTACCAAACATGAAACGTTAATCCTCCACAACAGAATGTAGTTTCTAAGCAGTAGTCTTATTATGTTGCTGAATTATAAAATGTTACCATGAATTGAGCATTTTATTTAACATTTTACATAGAGTCCTAGAGGGTATGTGTGTGTGCTTGTGTGATAAAATATACATAACATAAAATATACTGTCTTAGTCATTTTTAAGGGGACAGTTCTGTGGTATTAAATATATTCTCCCTGTTCTGCAACCCCCCACCACCATACATCACCATAACGTTTTCATCTTCCCCAACTGAAACTCCACACCCATTAAATAATAACTCCCCATCCCTCATTCCTCAGCCCCTGGCATCCAGCGTTCGGCTTTCTGTCTTTATGACCTTGTACTATACGCCCAAATTTTCCTCCTTTTAAATACTGAATAATATTTCACTGTATGTGTCTGCCATGTTTTGTTTAGTCATCCAGCATGGACACTTGGGTTGTTTACGCTTTTGGAGGCTGTGAATAATGCTGCTATCCACCTGCTCCAGTTCCTACTTTGAATTGCTGTCAAATCTTATCTCTACACCAGGAGTCCGATAAATTATTCCATGAAATAATTTTGATCACTTCAACAGTGAAAATAATGTAATAATATTATATCTTCACAGAAATTATTGGTTAAAGGATGAATTTTAATGGAGTCATTTCAGTCCACAAAGGATTTTCACATTCATCATCTCATTGTATGCCCACATCAGCCCGGTATATAAGGTCTGCTTTGTCAAACTGAGAACTGAGGTTTAGGGAGAAACAGCAACTTGCCCAAAGTCACACAGCTACTTAGTGACAGACTTGGGATTCAAACTGCTGATTCTGTTTGCAATAGTATTTCTACTGTGCTACTTTTAAAAAAGAATCAGAAATACCTTGCATGTGCTAGAGAGACTTCCATGACCTCATCTATGTGCATCTAAAAAGCAAAGGAGGTATAATGATATTACATAAAAGCTCAAAAGATCAGAAAAATCCACAGACATCAGAAGGATCCTTCTGGAAATTTTATTTGATTGTATATTAGCTTCTGAAAAATAAACTTTATTATAGATTGTTACTGATTCAATTATTAATTCAGTATACATTTTTGGGGTATCTGTTATTTTTTTTTAAATTCATTTTTATTGATAGACTTATTGGGGTGACATCTGTTAGCAAGGATTACATAGGTTTCAGGCATACAATTCTACAGTGCATTGTCAACTTGTTGTATAATAAGTTCACCACCTAATGTGACTTCTCTTTCCATCACCTTATATTTAGCTTCCCCCCCTCCTCTCCCACCCCCTCCCCTTTCTCCCTTCCCTAACCCACTCATCCCCAGATAAACATTAAACTATTGATTGTGTCCATGGGTTATTTGTTTGTTCATTTCTTTTTTTCTTTGCTTTCAGTTTTATATTCTGCATATGAGTGAAATCATGCAGTTCTTTGTTTTTTCTGTCTGGCTTATCTCACTAAGCATGATGATCTCCAGGTCCATCCATTTTGTCGCAAATGGCAATATTTCATCTTTTCTTACAGCTGAGTAATATTCCATTGTGTATATGTACCACCGCTTCTTTATCCAGTCATCTGTCGCAGGGCACTTTGGTTGTTTCCATGTTTTGGCCACTGTGAACAACGCTGCAATGAACATTGGGGTACATAAGTCTTTGCGGACAAAGGTTTTCAAGTTCTTTGGGTAGATCCCCAGAAGGGGGATAGCTGGGTCAAATGGTAGCTCCATTCCCAATTTTCTGAGGAAGCTCCACACTGCCTTCCACAGTGGTTGTACCAGTTTGCACTCCCACCAGCAGTGTACCAGAGTTCCTTTCTCTCCACATCCTCTCCAGCACTTGTTATTCCTTGTCTTGTTGATAACAGCCATTCTCACAGGTGTGAGGTGGTATCTCATTGTGGTTTTGATTTACATTTCCCTGAGAGCTAATGAGGATGAACATTTTTTCATAAAGCAATACTACATAAAAAGAATAAGGCTGGTGGCATTACACTTCCTGACTTCTATTTATATTACAAAGCATCAATAGT
>PVJL010005363.1:0-109999 GCA_004026885.1 Lyroderma lyra
CCCGTGGGAGATGGGAGAGGGCGAGTGTTAAGGTCTCTGTTTCAGGAGAAAAGTCCTTCTTACAGCACAGGTTGGATTCTGCTGCTTGTGGGAAAAATGGGACTGATTCACCTGGAGCAGCCCAGTAGAGACCTTGACCTTCCCTGGAGCCCGGTGACCACATTAATTCGAATGAGGGTCTCCGTCCTCCACCCCTTCCCTCAGGCACTAGGGGTCAGCGATGAGCCAGAAGTTCCATCCGCCCAGCCCTGGCATGGCAGAGTGGGTGTTAGTGGCTGTGTCCTCCAGAGGTGGGGTGAGGGAGGACCTTCCCTCCGGGAAGTGAGGTTAAAACGTGTACACCTGTCCTTCCCAGACTCGCTTCCCTCATCACTGCCCTCTTTTCTGCTTTGAAGGTTAGGTTATTTCTGATCTCGTTAAAGCTGGAAACGTCCTCAGAGAAGTTGTTGGGGTGGGGGGCAGCTGAGAGCTCCAGATGTTTACTGATTAAAACCCATCAAACCTTGCAAAAAACATGCCTCTTGGAGTGAGTGATAATTTACACCAGGAAGTGGTTCATTCCCGATGTCCATTTTACTCACTGTTAGACGCACTTCATACGTCGTACTTTCTCCAAAGTTGAGAATGGTTAAAAATATTGGAAAAAGAGTTCACGTGGGAAGATTTGGTGCTGGCCGGGAGGAGGGTGTGACACTGTGTTCTGCTGCTGGGTGTTTTAACCTCTGAGAAGCAGAGGCAGAATTATTTATCTCTGTATCTAAAGCAGTCTGAACAGCTTCTCTAACTAGTGAAATTCCAGAGGATTTTTTTTAAACTTCGTTCATTAGGACAGTTACTGGGAACTCCTTGTGCTTTTTGCTGTGAGTTCTGAGGCCACCCTGACTGGCCAGTGTCAGCTGTCCCTGTTTGTCACTAGCTGTTTTTGAACACTAGACTTTGGCCATCATGTAACAGCCAGCACAGGAGCTGACTACCCATCTCCCGGTCTGATGCCTTTCCTTTGAATGGGGTGTCGTGATATAACAGCTCCCTGCTTTCATCTGGGTGGTCTCCCATGGTAGCCATAGTGATTTCGCACAGTGTATCCTAGCTGCAACCTTGACGGCCCCCAGGTTCTGTGTGAGGCAGGTGGGCAAGAGTCTCATCATCAGACAAGGGACCCAGGGCACAAGCACAGATAACTGAATTGCCCATGGTCAGTTAGTCAGGCAACAAGGCTAACATTCAGGTTTCCAGACATCTGATTCCCCAGGCTCTGCACCTGACCATGTGCGTTTGACCACCTGGTTCACAGTTCATGACCTTTTGGGTTTTGATGGTTGTCACTGGTTTCTAAGAAAAGGACTCAAGATCCACCGCAGTCCCTGTATGATAGTGGTTTTGGTAACAATACGTTAATATGGCAAAAAACTGCAGTGAGCAGAGAGGGCTCATTTGGGAGCCCGTGTGCACAAGGCAGTCACATGTGTACCCACCATGGCTACCCATTCCTGCAGAGCGGGGATTAGCAGAAGCCAAACGAGGCTCAGAGTTTGACTTTTGCTCAGGCAACAGGTGTGTGACAAAGCAGAGCTGTCAGACAGGTGGGACTGGAGTCCTGAGGCAGAATGACTCTACACGGTTACATTTTGCTGCTGGGAGCCTCTGTAAAAGGGGCTGCTGGTGGCACCAGCATCATGAGGATTAAATGAGACCACATATTCCCAGCCTGTGGGCAGTGCCTGGCAAACAGGAGGTGTGCAATTACCACCCGCTGTGGTGTGATTTACAAAGAGAGGGTCCCCAGTTAACCACAGGGAGAAGAAGAGAGCCTACAAGGAAGCCCCCACACCTTGGTAGCCACTGCAATCACTCTGTCACCTTCAGAGGGTCTATCTGCTGGTCTCCAAGACTGCCGTGGCCAAGGCCGTGGTCCTCGTGTGCCCCAGGCAGAGTGAGGACAGGAAGATCAGACGTCCCCGGGGAGCATGTATGGCCGGCTCGCCCGGGAACTTAGTTCATGTTGCAGCAGCCGACGGAGCGTCCAGACTGGATGTCATGGACCCCGTTGGTCAGAGTCACATTACCCAAGCCAGTCAAGTGGAAAAGCTCATTCTCTGGCATCTCTCCAGGCCCAGTGCAGAGACTTCTAGAAGGTGGATTGACCGAGGCTGGAAAGGTCTCGAAGCTGACACGGCTGTTCTGGGGGCTGCTCCCCCCACAGGCCACCCACACCCCCACCGTCGCCCCTTCCTTTAGCCAAGGCCCCCACTGAGGGCTCTCCGGTCTGCATGGCCTTTTGACCTCCAGATGCAGGTTGGCCGGCCCTTGTTCTGGGTGCAAAGCCCGTCTTTCCGCCCGCATGTCTCTGAACTCTGGGAAGGTGGTTTTTGATACGGGGGTACCTGTGTGTGCACGCGGTACACAGGGAAGGCCTGGGTCTCCCGTCCGCCCAGACCCCCAGCCTGCACCGTGTAATGGGAGCTGCAACCTCTCCCCTGAGAAAAGAGTGGTGTCCAGCTTCACCCGCCCAGCACCATGGCTGCCGTGGGCTGCTCACCCTTGCTGCAGGTTCTTCTCATGGCCCATTCTCTGTCTCTCTGCAAGGACTCAGGCGGGCATCCGTGGTGGCTGCCAGGCTCATTAAGCAACATCTGTCTTCTCAAGTCCGAAATGGAAGGATGGCTTCGTTATGGTTTTAATCTGAGGCCTCATTCCCTTAAGTCCCTGACTGGCTCCCATAGCCAGAGGAGGGCACACAGGGTCCCCCCGAGCTGTGTCCAAGGGCAAGAATGTCAACCGCGGCCATCGTTTCAGCCACAGCCCAGCATGGTCAGAGGTGCTGGCCTGGGTGCTCCTGGGTGGTCAGGAGAGGAGGGCTCCACACATCCTTCACAAGCCCCTTTCCCCGGTGGGCCTCACTTTCCTCCCTGGTGCAGCGTGGAGGGCTGGACTGAATGGTAGTTTCCTAGCGATGTCGTGTGGAACCTGGAATCCCGGGGGCGAGGTGGGGGTGTCCCAAGGGTACGATGGAGGGCCCTCTTGCATGCAGCATCTCTATCTGAGACAGAGTTGAGGGACACAGGAGGTGAGTGGTGTCTTCCTGCTGGGAAAGATGCATGGAAACTGGCAGTTGCATGCTGGCCGCTCCAGCATTCTTTAACCTGCGTTCTTCCTCTTCCTGTTGTGTTTTCAAGCCTGGCCTCTAGCTGCCCATGCCTTGTTCTCCTCCCACCGCTGCCCACGGGCGCTTCCTCACCGGCCTGAGCCCTGGCTTCCTTCCTCAAAGCTGTGCTAAGGGCACACCTTGTGCCAGGGACCTTGGGCCTGGCACGCTGCCTGCCCCCACACCAGACTTCCTTTCCTTCGAATTCCCCATCTGCCACTGGGGTGGGTCTTCCGTGTGTGCCTTGGAAAGCGGGGAGGGTAGAAAGAGCCCTGGGGTGGGGGGGTGATCGTGGCTCTGCCACAAGTCAGCCTGACCCCAGCTCTGTCATCTGTATGCTCAGGATTGATGGACAGTGGTATCTGTCTTGGCAATCTGCTAAGATGGTGATGAGACATGAACAGGGCCTGAGAATCAACAGTGGTCTGGAAATAAAGAGATTGGCTGTGAGGGCGGCAGACCCAGTCCCCTGTGAGGGGGCCCCATGTCCGGACAATGCCGCATATCCGGACAATGCTGCCTAGCGCTCTCACTTCCTGGGGACAAAGCAGGATTTTTGACTCTGTCCCCCTTTATTGTGATATCATTTACATACAAGAATATGCATAGTCTGACCCGATTTGACAAATGTTTGTATCTGACGTGTTCATTTGTTATGGCTGCTGTAACAAATGCCTCCGAACTCTGTGGCTTAAAACAGCCACCAGTCTCCCTTGTACGTTCAGTGTGAGTCTCCACTGGGCGAACGGGAAGGTGTGGGCGATGGCGTTCTGCCTTCCTCGTTCCCTAGGGGCTGCCCTGTGTCCTTGGCTCGAGGCCCCTTTCTCCATGTTCACATGTAGCAACGGTGACTGGAGTACTTGTGACACTGTGTCACTCCACCTCCTTCCCTCTGCCCCCCCCCCCACACTCGTAAGGACCCCTGTGGTTACGTGGGTCCCTCTGAATAACCCAAGCACATCTCCCTGTTTTAAGGTCACCTGATTAGCGACCTTAAATTCGTCTGCACCTTTCGTTCCCCTTCCCAGGTTCTTGGTGCCAGGCTGTGGGAGGGGGAGGGGCACGGTTCTGTCCACGCCCCTGGGGAAGCACCATCCTCAGCAGGACACTCCCTTTTCCGTCACTGCATGTCAGCCGCTGTAATGCTGTGACTTCCCCTGGGATCTTCCAGGAAGGGCTGGCATCCTGCCTGTTTAGCAGAGGAGGAAATGAGGATCTCACAGGCATTGTCACTTTGTAGCATGACACACGCACGTGAGTGACTGAGCTGATACCCAGAGACAAAGTTCCCCCGGCTGTGCCATCCTCCCCGCATGCAGGCTTCTCCCAGCGGGGGCCTTCCCATCGAGGTGCTGTGATGTCGGTCCCCAAGCAGAGCTGACACACTGCATGGGCACCGGGCTGAGCCCTACGTGTGCCCCACGACCGCCCTTCCATGTGGGCTCAGGGTTCTAGGGCCCGTGGGTGGGAGCCCCAAGGTTAGAACCTCGGTGGTCAGGCCGGAAAGCCCACACTGCTCACCGCCACGCTGAGAGGCATCTCCTCTCCCTTGTGCGCCGCTGGCGTGTCTGCTTCCGATGGTTTATTGGGCTCAGCGGAATGAGCCTCTCGCTTTGGCTTGGGAGCCAGGAACCTCAGAGCCCAGCCCAAGACTGCTGGAAGTCGTTTCTCCCACCATTTCCTGCCACCAACATGGTCTGGTTCTGCTTATCTACTCTGACTCACATCACAGTGCCCCATTGTCCACTTTGTTATTCTGTTGACCACATTCTGTTTGTAGAGCTGCTCCAAGTCCTCGATTGACTGAGGACTTTGTAAATAATGCAAAATAAACACACCGGCCGCCGCATATACCTACACGGAAGCATGGAGCCCTCCCTCCTTTGCCGTGCTCTAATTTCCTGGAGGTTCCTCACCCTGGCCCTGTTGGTGACATCTCCTAGGTGACATCCACTAGACGTCAGGCAGTGTGGTTCATAGCAGGTGATCCTGTGTCACGATTGGGAAAAAAACAGAAGAGAGGGCACAGTCAAGTGCTTTGTGATCACATGGGACAGACATTTGTCAAGACAGCACATGGGCTAGTGGCTAGAAGAAGGGTTACAGTGACTGAAGTTGCATGTTGGTGGACTTCTGGGGCGGGAGCTGCTGGATCAGGCATTTGGTGTATGTGGCAATGAGAACCAGGGGAATTAAGGACCTTCTGGAAGCTGCTGAGATTTTGTTTATTTTTTCTGGGATTGCAAGCCGAGGGCTACCTTGTGTGGGGAAATGCCATCTTTCCAAATGGGGGAGCATGTAAAATTGGCAGCATGATCCAACTGGGAGAAGCAAATACATTGTTTGGAGCTTTGTTTTAGTCCTCTGCGAATGACCGTATTGTATTTTTATGTAAACAATTCACAACAGTGTGGCGTTTACAAAGGGGTGAAAAGTGAATGCTCAGAAATAAAGTAGAGACACCATATTGTGTTTTTATATCCACACTTCTACTGTCGCCTGCAGTGGGTCCAAAACCAAGTATATATCCACAAGGCAAGCCACCTCTTCTTTTCCAGCTCCTTGATCTAAACACCCTTCCCTGTCCTTTAAGGGCCAATTAGAAAACCACCATTTCTGTGAAGATTTTGGCCCAAGGCACAGCTTGCAAGCTCTGTACCTTTATAATATAATTGTCTTGGTGGCTTCTGGGGCACTTTTTACTTACATAATTTAGTCTTACTTGTGGACATGTCATGCTAGCCTGGTATGGAGCCCTGTGGCGACAGGTGGTGTGTCTTAGTTGTCTGTATATAGTCACAGGGTTGTACAAAGGAAAGAGGAGACACTCATAAAAGTCCTTAAACAAGTGACTGGCCCTGCAATAATCACCACAAATGCATTTCGTGTCCCTTGTGGATTGAGCAGTTTTGTGTGTGTGCTGGAGGTTTAGAGGGGACTGTTCCTAGCTGGCTGAAGTCCGCCTACTACCCCTTAGTGGGCTCCCTAAGCCTATATGACTGCTGCAGCAAAGACGTCCCATGGCAGTTGGTTTCCCTGGGCCACATCGGAAGAAGGATTGTCTTGGCTCACACATAAAATACACTCACACTCACGATAGTGAATGAGCTTTAAAAAAAAAAAAATCGCAACAAAATCTCACCATGTTTTAAGAAAGCTTACAAATTTGTATTGGGCTGCATTCAAAGCAGCCCTGGGCCTCATGTGGTCCCTGGGCCGTGGGTTGGACCAGCTCTGGGGGAAACCTCAGGCCAGAGAATCCCGAGAATGACAGTGCCTGTGGTGGTGTTTCACTTCAGTTTAAGCTCAGACCGTTGCTGAGTTTTTTGTGTCTGGCTCTGACCTCTGTGAGGTTTTGGTGTCTTGAGTGGGATTCAGGAACGGGTCTGCCACCAGGTTGAAGATATGTGGGTTCTCCTTGGCAGCACTCCTTTTTCTGCCGCCTGACAGAAGATAAGAAGTCAGAGAAATTCTTCAAGGTCTTCTATGACCGAATGAAAGTGGCCCAGCAAGAAATCAAGGCAACAGTGACAGTGAACACGAGTGACTTGGGAAATAAGAAGAAAGACGATGAGGTGGACAGGGATGCCCCGTCACGGAAAAAAGGCAAGTGCTCCCCGGCGTGCAGCTCCTCCATCAGCTGGTTTGTGCGACAAGAGGCATCTCTGGCCTTCCTTTACTTTTTCTGTTACTTCTCCACCCCAAAATGTATTCTGATTGGGGCTTTCAGATAAAGAAAACCAACCTGGTTATGATGTCATTCTTCCTCCATAACCTGAGCCACATTCCTGCTGAACATGGAAGCTCTTCTTTAATCAGTTAACATACATTCTTCTTAGTCCGAGTCCAGGTTTTATTGACAGGAAATACCCTTTTCTGTAATTTTCCATTTAATGCTGGAGAACACTGAGGAAGATGCGCATTTCAAAATTGGTGTCTGTCTTCAGTCAGCTAATTCTCCTTTATTTTCTAAAATGCTTGAAAGTTGATGAAGCTTTTTATCCATCATCTCAGTTGAAGAGAAGTAACAGTTGAGAATGGATAGACCCCTGCCCCACACCCAGTGTTAAATCAGATGGCCTTGAGCAGGGTAGTGAACCCCTCTGTACCTCATTTTTTAAGGTTAGAACTGGGAGTCTCGGCCACAGCATGCCTGACGTGTGGAGACTTCATTGCTGTAGGGGCTGAATTGTGCATTGTAGGATGTTTAGCAGCATCTGTGGGCTCCATACAGTTGATACCAGTAGCCCACCCCCATCCCCAACCAAAAATGTCTCCATATATTGCGGATTGTCCCCTCGGGGCAGGGATGAAGGCACAGTCACCCCTAGTTTTTACCCACTGGTCTAGAATGAGGAGGAAGAGGAGAGGAAGACTGGGTAACATTTTCCGATGTCCTAGAGACCAGGCACTGTCCAAAGTCCTTTACATGTGTTACATTACTTAGAACACAGATCCACCCTGGAGAACAGACAAAATCGCCATTCCCACATCAGAGATGAGGGTGCTGAGGCCCCGAGCCCAATGTCTGTGGGGCTGCCGGAGCCTGTTCTCAGGCTTTCCCCAGGAGCCAGCACACCCAGGTGAGCGTCAGAGCCGCAAGCAGGCGGGCAGGGCCTGGCCCAGATCCGGTCCTACCTGAGGCCAGCCGTGAGGCTCCCTTGTGAACACAAGAGCGTATGTTTCTGACCATCACCTGTGATGTGGCAACTAGCATGTTTCCATGGCACTGATGGTGTCTCGTGCTTGCATTCCAGCCAAAGAGCCCTCGACCCAGATCACGGAGGAGGCCCGTGACCAGCTCCTGGAGGCCTCCACAGCCACCAGGAAGGCCTTCAGCGCCTTCAGGAGGGAGGCTGACCCTGACGACCACTACCAGGCTGGCGAGGGCACCCAGGCCACAGCAGACAAGGCCAAGGATGACCTGGAGATGAGCGCAGTCGTCACCATCATGCAGCCAATCCTCCGCTTCCTGCAGCTTCTGTGTGAAAACCACAACCGGGACCTGCAGGTGATGTGCGGTGGCGGGGTCACATCTCCCCAGGGCCACCACAACCCCTCATAGCTGCCACAGCTTATGGCGACATTTCAGCTCCTCTCGCTTCAGCCTGTTTCCTTGAGTTGAGGACCCAGCATGTTCTTGATGTCTGGGTAATGGCATGGTTCTCATTCTATCCTCCCCACCATCTCCATAGGAACAGGGGCCATATCTGTTGCTCACTAGTGTAGGCACTTGCTCCATGTACATTTAAGTGTGTGCATGTGCCTATGTGTGTATCTGGTAACCTGCCACAGATTAGCATATAGGTACACAGGTGGAACTTGGGAGGATGGAAGGATGGATGGATGGATGAATACATGAAGGGATAGATGGATGGATGGATGGATGGATGGATGGATGGGTGGCTGGCTGGGTGGGTGGATGGATGGATGGATGGATGGATGAGTAGATGAATGGATGCATGGGTAGACAGATGAATGGATGGGTGGGTGGATGGATGGGTGGATGGATGGATGGATAATACACCAGACTTAACAAAATCCAGTACTTAGAAAGTTTTACTTAAATATATTTGTTGGTTGAATGAATAAAGTGGCCTTCTAGAATTTTACATAAATAGGTGCTTATAAATATTCGTTGAACTAATTATTCCAAAAATTCTTTGTTTCCTTTTTTGTTGTTTTAAAATAACAGTGGCAAGAAGCACTTGGAATCTCTTGGATGCTGAGTGTTGCCCATGTTGGTTATGCTCGTTTTATTGATGAAGGAACAGAGGTTCAGGGAATATGAGCAGGGAGCATAGAGCTGGAACTTGACCCCAGGCAGTCCGGTGGTAGAAAATGGTCAACCACCATTCCCAACCTTGCATAGTGTCCCACCAGCAAAGGTGGCTTTCAGAGAGCCGTGTCTATCTGCCGACAGGGTGCAGGTTTATGGAACAGTGCCCTGCTGGAATGCCAGGTGTGGGCCAGGCCTGGCTATGCCTGATTCCTGGAGAAAGCAGCCCTTGGAGAAAGGGATGAGGAGGAACAAGAAAAGGTATCTGAACAACAACTCTTAAGATGGAATGCTTCCTCCTAAAATAAACACGTTGGCAGTGGTTTTTGTTCACTTGAATAATGATGGTATAAGAAGGAAATATTAATAATTCGGGTCCAAACATGGCAGGACAAATGCACAGCCTTTGAATGTTTGTGCTGCTGACTTCGTTACCAGGAGACCTGGTGGCCTTTCACACATCGACTGGCCAGAACCTTCAGTGCGTGTCACATGTGACACTCCATGTGTGTCACAGCCTCCATGAATCACTTGCACTTAAAAGCCCCACAGCATCTATACCTGGAGAGATGAGTAAGGAATTATTACCCTGTTAAACAGTGAGATGGACCTGGGTGAAGCCTGCAGTGTTCACACCTTCCACATTGGTTCTTATTTTTAATCAGGTTGGTCTGAGGAGTCCGAGCTTCGAAAAAGCATCCAGACCCGGTAAATCAAGCTCATATTTAAAAATGAAGGGTTTCCCATGACCCCGCTGTTGGCCAGACTGAGGCCTGGCTCTTTCTACCCTTGGCTGCCTGCTTGTCACCTCCACCGATGTCCCCTGCTTACTCCTTGTCAACACCTGATGTGGGATCTCAATTGTGCGTTTTCTTTTCTTTGCCTGCACTGGGCCCGGCACTGGGGACCGAGGCCTTCCCCACCCTCATAGAACTGAGGGTCTTGGGCAGGAGCTCCTCAGGCAGACTGGGGAGTGCAGTGCAGGGTGACAAGTGACACAGCAGTGTCATCGTACGAGTTTGTGGGTTCAGAGCAAGAGAACTGACCCAGCCTGGGTGGTCCAATATGGCTTCTCAGTGGAGCTGATGTCTACTGAGTTCTGAACCTGCTGCTGTAAGGAGACGCCCTCCATGTGTGTCCTAGTGGCAGGCCTGGTTCCGTGGACCTGCTCTGCCTCCATCCCCAGCTTGACCACCTGGCCACAGAGCCAAGGGTTTGTTGCCTGAACGTGTCACTGTTTCTCGTTTGGAAGTCAGCTCAGTTTTAGTCGTGTGCCTTCTTCTCTGCATAGAACTCTCCTTCAGCTGAATGCCCTGAGAACCCCCCAGGCAGAAGCCCCTTTGAATGGGTTCTTCCCAGATTCTGTTCTCTGAGACCCTGCTCTCTGGAGAATAGTGGTGCTGGGCACCGGGGGGGTGCATGTAGGATATTTTAACGTGGTTTTGAAAGGACTCAGCAGCTGGAACTCTGAGGGCCCATAAAGATGCTCCGAGTCAGTGAGCTCAAAGTTTTTTGTGTTGGGCCAGGGAGACCTGGGAACATCTCGTGCAGAAATGTACTAAGTAGAGCAGATGAAAACAGGGCTGCCCTGTCAAAGGAGAAAGTACGGAGATGCAGAACTTGCCCTCCCGCCCTCTCCTGGGAGGTGGGGGCATTCCAGGGACCCCCCCCCCCACGCAACATTCCGCAGGGCCTAGCTGGAACACCGGTGATCTGGACCAGTGGACGGTCTGTAGGATGACAGTGACAGTCCTCTTTACAGATGCCCACTAAGTCAGACACGCTGACACGCTAATGGAATTGTCAGTAGGAGCCCCATTGTCAAAATGGTGGTTGTCCATGGGACTCCCAGAACCAACGGTGGATCTGTGGGTTAGGGTCTCCTTGTGGATTGAGAGAGGAGAAGACGTTCTTACGAGGAGGGAGTTTTCAGCACCCTGGCGTGAAGACATGCAGACAAGCTCAGAGAGAGAAGCAGTGTGGCCTCGTGCAGCTGCCCAAAGTGTTTGTCCTGTTCATGACCTTGGCCTACCTGTTGCTGCATGTTCAGTACCAATACAGCTACCAAGCCAGACTTGGCCCAGTGGGCAGCTGCTGCCTCTGCTCACAGTGGTGAAAACTCAGGAAGGATTGTCCTTGACCATTCTGCATGTGTTTTTGAACCTTTCTGAGAGGCTGGCTCTGCTTTTCGCCTGGGTTCAAGGATGCAGGCCAAGTACAGGCTTAGAAAGTCTTTCATTGCCTTAACCTGCCCATCTCAACTTGGGCCCTGGCCCTCCAAGGAAGACGACAAAACGAACAGGATTCTGGCACCTCCACAGGGCAGGTGGTGTGCACTGAGGGTGAACTCTCTTCCCAGAGCGGAGAAGCAGTTCCAGGGGGCCTCCTTGCGTGTGCGTGCCTCTGCTCTGTGGAGCACAGAGTGGGTCTGAGTTAGGGAAGGGAAGAAGCCAGCTGGACGCCCCGCAGAGCCATGAGGAATGGGATGGGCCTCCAGGAAAGGGCATCTGACCATCCTTCATGGGGTTCGAAACATGTCAACCTGGGTGACTTCCCAGGCCCCCTTTCCTCCATCCATTCAGCTTAATTCCGATGCTTTCCACCAGTGCTGAGGACGCACATGGCCCACACAAGGCTCTGTGCCAGCTGCTGGGCACCCATGCTGTCAGCATGGTTCTGGGCGGAGCTGATAGACATCCCTGCAAGCACATGAGGAAGTGAGGACGGCTCAGAGAGGTGCTCGTGTTGCTCTGACCTCACTGGAGTCAGGGAGAGCTTCCTGAAAGAGGTGACTTGAGACCCCATCCTGAAGGAAGAGGAGTTCATCAGGGTGGAGATAGGGAAAGAGTGATAGGGGGACAGCATGGCTGAAGCCCTGGAGGCAAGAGAATGAAGTGTGTAGAACACAGGAAAGAGTTCATTGCTGCTAGACAGAGAGGGGCATGGTGGGAGCGGTGACGTCACTGAGCAGAGGGCCATTGTGAGAACAATGACACAGGAGGCTGAGAGGCAAGCGGGCCTTTGAGAGCCATGTGGTGAATTCCAGACTTGGACAGTCAGAACCTCACCTGCCCTACTCCTGACCACTCCCCAACCCCATACTGCATGATGAGGGCCTCCCTCAGACCCTCAAGACAGGAAGCATCTTCCCTGAGGAGCTGGAGCAGCAATGGCTGAGGAATCCTCTGGCTTCCTATGGCCCTTAGAAAAATAATAACTTCACAAAAGCCCACATGGTCCCAAATCGGCTGTCCTTCTGCCACCTCCCGCCCAGACCCAAGTGATGGTTCAATTTTTAGATGAGTTAGGAAGGCTGAAGCATAAGGGACTGAGGTTATGTGGGGGGTGGGGGAGGCAGTTAGTTTGATGATGAGTCAAACGTTCAACTTGGTTGCCAGATTTTAATCGGTGCCTTTACAAACATTTTAGTTATATAAGGAATACACAAATATATTCTCGCTATAAAGGTTCAAATGAAAATAAGTAGTTAAAAAAGACTGTTCCTTTTCCTGTCCCTACCCTGCTCCCAGAGAGAATGCTTGTTGGTTTGGAGTGTATCCTGCTATGCTTTTTCTAGATGTTTGGGTGGGAGCACTGAGTACATAGTCATCTTGCGTATGTCCTAGAGGTCTTTCCATATTGGCACATATGGACTTGCCTTGTGTGTCTAATTTATCATAGTAAGTGATATTAATGCACTGGAATGTATTTACTGCCCAGTTGATGGGTGGTTCCCAGTTATTCACTGCCACAGACAGTGCCATGGTGAATACGCAACGCATGCTCTGTGACTACAAGTCTATATTTCATAGAAGTGTAATTGCCAGGTCAGAGGTTTGATGATATCTTCAAACAGTTGGTACTTTGTAGTATCAATTGTCTACAGTAAACGTGTGTGCAAAAGAATATTTGTAGTTACTATCATTTTTGCTTTTTAAGAAGAGATGAATGGAGTCTCTGGCGAAAATCTCTTCATCCAAGTCGACTCTCCTTTATGAGCTAGCTGACTGTGGCTTGCTCTGTTTTGCTGGGGAGGTATCAGCTCCTGTGTCTCTTGATAACATTACAAATTTACCTGGGAAATACATCCCTAGCACATGCACACAAGCACACACACGTTTACTCATTCTTGCCCCTTCCTTTACAAATGGAAATGGCTGTACAAGGTAATCCAGGTTCCTGCCACACACTGGGCTTAAGCCAGCCTGTGACACCTTGTTCTGGGATGAACCATCCCCGGTACTGGGCTCTGGGCATTCAGCATTCAGACCACACCTTCACCTTTTAAACATAACCACAGCCCATGGAAATGTCAGATGCCTCTGAGCTTAACACCTGGGGTAGGGATAGCAGGTAGGTAGACTGGTGTAGGAATGAGAGAAGTGGGAACTCAAAAAGGAGCCAGAAATGGGTTGTCAGGGAAGAGCCCTCCCCCCTGCAGCCTAGAGAACCAGCCACGAGTTGACGTCCATCGCCACGTCCATGGTGGTCATGGAGGCGGACCCTGCTGTTCTCCCCACTTCTGTCTCTCTACATAACCACTGACCAATCCAGGGCACCAGCCCATTAGCTACTGTCAAAACGGCGGGTGACTTACCTTGTCCCTCCTCTCTGCCTTTGTCCCCCATCCCCCCAACCCTGCCCCAACCTGGGTGCTGTCCAACTGCAGAACTTCCTTCGTTGCCAAAATAATAAGACCAACTACAACTTAGTGTGTGAGACCCTGCAGTTCCTGGACTGTATTTGTGGAAGCACCACTGGCGGCCTTGGCCTCCTCGGCCTCTACATCAACGAGAAGAACGTCGCCCTCATCAACCAGACCCTGGAGAGTCTGACTGAATACTGCCAGGGGCCTTGCCATGAGAACCAGGTAAGTCCATTTTTATTTGGGGATGGGGGATGGGGAAGGTTGTCATTTTGAAAATGTTGTTCCCGGGGACTCGTTCAGAAGTCACATAGCACCTGCCTATTGGCCCAGGCAGTCAGTAGGACCAGAAGTCATTTTTCCAACAGTCAGGAAGGGGCTCTGGGCCTTTTTATGCTTCCAGACTTGACCTTGTCACAGGCACTGGGTTGTCCTCACTTGAGTTGGCTTGACTTGAATGTCTGATTCTAACTTGACAAAGCATAGACGTTAAAGTTAGAGCTAAATTAAGGCTGAAAGACCGGGTTCTATTTTAACTGCGAGGAAAGACTCAAAAAGTGGCTACTATACGTGAGGAGGTTTATGCCCAGCTAGAGAGAAATTCCGCTGCATGTGGGACAACTGGAAAGTCATGTGAGGAAATACATGGATTTTAACAGGGGTTCGGAGAAGAGAAGGGCCCGTTGGTCTTGACCTTGGCCTCTCAGGAAGTGCACCTGGAGACTGGAACCCAGTCATTTCTCAAGCAGAGCCATTGCTTCTCCAGGACATCTTGCAGGTGTTAACGAGCTTTTGCACTAGTGCCTGGATGAATGTGATTCTTAATTCAAATTGTAGCTCCGTCCTGGCTGGAAGGGGCAAGTCGATGCCTAAATGGCCAGTTCTAAATGCAGGGGCCAGGGAAGGTAGGACATGGCGGGTTACTCGGAGGTCAAGACCCGGAGGGGTGAATGGCTTACGAGAGGGACAACTCACTGTACTGAAAACCTGGAGTTGGCTGCATGCAGGGGTCTTCCCTGGGGAGGGGTGGAGTGAACCAGACAGGAAGCTTGCTTTCCGTGCGTAAGCCTTAGGTAAAGTCGGCAGTAGGGGAACCGAGCGGCGCAGAAGGGACGGGACACGCCGTGGACAGGGAAAACGGGGCCCGGAGCCCAGAGTCGGTCACACGCCCAGTGCCCTGCTCTGTTTGGGATGAGAACATGACCCGTGTATCAGTTCCAGTGCCCCAGGGACTTTCCTGCTATTTGCTGTTAATTCTGAAACTAGAGATTCTCATCTGTCTCTTTTATTTTTACCACTTTCTCACGGAAAATGTGCAGCTCTCCCGCAGAGACATTTGCTGGGTGGGGCAGGTATTTACTGTGTCGAAATAGCAGTTCAGCCTGTGGGCCTTTGACGTCTGATTGATGGCCAGCATTTGTGTAATTGTGTGTGTGTGTGTGTGTGTGTGTGTGTGTTTCCTCAGAACTGCATAGCCACCCACGAGTCCAATGGCATCGATATCATCACAGCCCTGATCCTTAATGACATCAATCCTTTGGGGAAGAAGAGGATGGATCTTGTGTTGGAACTAAAGGCAAGTAGGGGTGGGAAGCCAAAGGCGGTGCCCCTTGGAAATGGTCCCTCTGGTGTCTTGCCTCAGCCCGGGATATGCTGCCTACCACGAAACTGAATATATTACAGTCAGTTCTCTCCACCGCAGTGAACGAGCCACGTAGCGAGTTCTGATGAAAACACAGAATATTAGCCTTTTGCTCCCAAATAAGTGTCTTGTGACAAGGGAACAGCTTCCCACCTCTCGGGGCCAAGGGAGGGAGGACAGGTCACTCATGGCCGAGGGACCACTTCGTGCAGCATCTGAGGACTGGCCCAACCTGGGGAGCAGGGAGATGGCCAACCCCTCTGTGGAGGAAAGGGGGCCCGTTGAAGACCAGCACAGTTACACCTGTGTAGCACCAGACACGGCTCTTTTTGCATCACCAGGGAACACCTTTGTCTCCTCCAGGGTTGACTGAGCGGAAGGTGCTCATAAATGTTGGTTACTTTGAATGGTGGACCAATCAGTGGTGGACCCCAGAAGTCTGATGTGGAGCACCAGTGGTGGCTCTGTGCCATCCAGGACAGTTTCCTGGGCGAACGTCATGAATTCGTGACACTGAGGCTCCTGGGTCTACAGCTGGCCCTATGGACACCTGAGAAGCTGTTACACCATTCCTGACTTCTTTAGCATGCCAAAAACAAACCAGCAAACCAGTCCTCCCTCCTGTTTCGGGGGTTCCAGAAATTCGCTAAGAGCTCAAAACTTCACTTCTGAGGACTGAGCTTGCCACCCATCCTGGTGTCTAGCATGTGTTTCAAAATGTGTTTGCCTCACTGAGTACATTTCCTTCTTAACTGGGCCCGTGTTGGGGACACATTGAGGTTGGTCCCCTGGCTTACACCCCTGCATGGCAGTGAGCACTTTATCATTGTCATGGAAGCACCCAGAACTACAGGGTTTAGCCAAAAAGCTGATCTGTATTTATTGTATAAATGATGTCATAGCCAAGGAAAGTCATTATGGAGGTGTCAACACAGAAGCCCGTGGGAATGACACAGTTATTTCTGTTTTTCCTTTGGTATTTAGAAGTAACAGTCCAAACTAATAGTTGATTCAGGTGTGTGGATTAAATGGAATTTTTTATTTTTTGCCATTTTTCCTTTGACAACGTTTGTTGTGTTGACTCAGACATCATTCACACTCATGGAGCCGAAGACCATTTGTCAGAATGTTCATGATGAGAACCTGAAATAAACTGGGAATGTCGTGTGCCCCAGGGCCAGCATTTCGGTGACTTTTTCAGCTCACCCAGTAACCTGCGGGTTATTACAGAAAAGTCTGCCCTTCGAAAAGCCACTGTTGGATAGTACGGTAGCCCGAGTGCACGGCTGTGACCTGTGCTTGGGGAGGGAAGAAATACTGCCCCCAAGCCCCCCAAAAATGACGATGATCCTCAAGTCCTAACAGAGATGCAAGCAGGCGATCACAGGTCCAGGGCCTAAAACGAGGTCAAGCCAAGAAGGGCAGAGTGGACACATGAAACCATATCATGGAAGACCGTGGTTTGGCACTCATATGGTACCACTTTGGTCACTTCTGCATCTGGGACCAGTTGTGCTCTCATTACAACATTAGGGTTCACAAGACCTGAATATTTGAAGACAGGGAAGAACCACCTAATGGCCTTCCTTCTCTGGCCTTCGAGGCCAAGCAACAGTATTTAGAGCCCCCCCCCCCCCCCCCCGAAGGCTTCATGAGTCTGTATGACTGGCCTCATCATGAGGGTGCCAAGCATAGCACCCACATTTAAATTACCAGTTTCCACCAGGGCAAAAAACATCCAGACAAGTATGTGCCTCTTAGACCCCAAATCAGATCCCACAGATGTGTTTTAGGGACTGAAGTGGCATGCTGCCTGTCTGGTGCAGGCTGTTTCTGAGGGACATGGCCCCTGGCTCTCCCCGGGGGAGAGTGGGAAAGGTCTGTTTGGTCAGGCACAGTGGCGGCAGCCCCCCGGGCATGTGCATGCAGGCCACTGCCCCACGTGGCTCACTCCATTCTCTCTCCGCCTCGTTCCCCCAATTAGAACAACGCTTCCAAGCTGCTCCTGGCCATCATGGAGAGCAGGCACGACAGCGAGAATGCTGAGAGGATCCTCTATAACATGCGGCCCAAGGAGCTGGTGAGTTGGGTAGTGAACTCCCTGGCCATGGTAGCCAAGGTGGGAGCCTGCTTCCTCCAGCTTTTCTTAAAGGCGCCCAGCTCAGGGGCATGAAGAGAGCAGTGGACTCAAGTCTCAGACAAGGAAGGGAGGTGCAGGGCTGCCGGAGTGAGTGGTACCCTGCCCTCTCCCTGCAGCATGACCATGGACGCTGCCCTCACCCACCCACCCACCCCCGAGGCAGGCAGCTAAGGGTGTGATCTGGGAGCCCCCAACCTGGAATCTAGGTCCACAGCTCTGCCCACAGCTCTGCCCTCACTCCCGGTCACCTTGGGCAGGCAGGCACTGGAACGCTCTGAGCCACACCTTCCCTACCTACCCCTTCACGGAGGATGGGGATGGCCCCTAGCGCGGCTAGCCCCTGGCACAGTGCCTGGCACACCACCAAGCCATCACGCACTGCAGCCCCCTTGCTCCTCCTGCCTTGTCTGTGGCTGCTCTCTCTCACTGTGTCTTCGTTCAGAGCTAAACAATTCGTCTCTTCGAGGTGCCAATAGTCTGGGCAGCAGGAGAGTTTGTTGGGTGCCAATGTTTGGGGCTTTTTGTTTTGTTTTTATTTAAGAAAACACAGTCTTATCTATTTCTAGAGGGGTGACATGCACCGTGGGCTGTGCCGTCCAGGTGGGGTGTTGGGGCTGCCACAGGCTGTGAGACCGGCCGCTCCAATGGTGCCATGAGCTGACTTGGGACTCTCAATTTGGACTTGTCCCATGCAGATAAACTGTAACCGACAGGCCTCAATGAGGGCACTAAAACTTTCCTGCCACCTGTAACCTCCTGTGCACCCAGGGTCCAGGCTAAAGTCCATGTGCGTGTCCCTTTAACTGAAGTGACCAGCGAGCCTCACTCTTTGATCTTGGAGGTCAGGAGTGTGTCCTCAGCCAGAGATGAAGTCCTCTCATGTTTATATAATAGCTTATGTAACAGTGTTGGGCGGGGGGGTTGGCTAGGGCTTGTCACGCCTGCACAGGGAAGGATGACATCACAGAGACCCCATTCCAGCTCCCACGCAGCAAGAGCATGCCCCTATCTTGGTGGGGAACCGGCCTCCCCCAGAGCTGTCTGTGGGTGTCACTGGTACCTGGGTCACCCTCTTCTGGGTGAATGACACCATTCCTGGCTCCCGGGGAAGAGTCAAGAGGCTTTCTGGAACAAACCCAGGTTAAGACTCCATTTACTTAACAGGGAAGCATATGTGTGCATGCACACGAGTGTGCTTGTGTGTGTGTGTGTGCCAGCCCCCACATCCTGTGCGCCTACTATCTATTCCACTTGGTATTAGAGGGCAATAACAGGAAAACAGGATCAGAGCGCCAGGAGCCTGTCTTCGGAGGCATGTCCAGGGCCTGGCCTGCTGTCAGCATGGAAATGCGGGGTCTGAGATCATGAGATCATGAGAAGTACTTGAATGTCCTATGGCATCGTCCCTTTCTCATGTAGAAGGGCGTGAGCCAGCCACAGAATGTCTCTCAGTCTAGGCTAGGGACAGCAAGTAGGCTTCATTCCTTGTGCCCAAGGTGGGTGCTGGGTAGTGACTCCCAGTGACAGTGACCATCGGGAGCTGTGTCCACCCTGACAGGGAGGAGCGCTGAACTGGACTAGAAGCGTCTGTCCCAGGAGGGGACACTTTCAGGGTGGGTGCCATTGACACAGGGCCCTTGCTCACGTGGCCCCCTTGTTGCAGGTGGAGGTGATCAAGAAAGCCTACATGCAGGGGGAAGTGGAGTTTGAGGACGGAGAAAACAGCGAGGAGGGGGCCGCCTCCCCCAGGAACGTGGGGCACAACATATACATACTGGCTCACCAGGTACACGCTCAGCCAGCCTGACCCGCCCCCTGGCCGCTCCCCATTAGGGCCGGAAGTCTGGGCGGCACGTGCCCAGCCCCTTGCTAATCCTTGCCACCTTTCATGGAGGCTGACGTATGTTCATGGCCCTGGGGCTCCCGGGTACCCACGGCGGCGAGGTCCACGATGTGCCCATGCTCCCTCCCTGGTGGGTCACGTCCCTGGAAATCCCCGCGCTTTCTGAAAGCACTCACGCGGCGCGGAGGCAGGTCTGTGGCTGATGACTGTGTCTGGAGACGGCTGAGAGGCGTTGCAGGCTTTTCGTGAATGCCGATGAGTCTGCCCTCAGCACCGAACGAAATCCACCTCGGCCGCCCTGCCTGCCCTATCGCGCCTGGAAATCTTGGGAAACCAGCTTGTCATTGTCGCTGCTTTGTGTTTGCCTTTTGGGGGATGTGGTAATGCTTGCCAGCCTGGCACCGCAAGGCCCTGTTGCGTAATCCTCCTCCCAGGCTGCTGGGCGCTCCGAGGCACTTCCTGTTTCTGGAGGTCGACTTGCCTCCACGTGTGGGTGTGTGGGGCGGCGGGGGGAGCCTGTCGCCTGCCGCAGGCTGCAATTCCTGTCCCCATCAGCTCTCAGGCCCAGGAGTGAGATCAGAAACAGTGTCGGTGCTGGTCCGGAGGTCGCTGGGCCCTCCCGAGAAAAATCCGTCTCCCGCCCTTCATCTCCTTCACTGGCACTGAGCCAGGGAGAGGGCGCCTGCAGGGCCCTACAGAAACCCCCGTCTCCCTCCCACCTGGCTGAAGGAACGGGGGTGGGGTGGGGGGCTTGTGGGGTCTCTCGTGGGCGTGAGCGCTCCATGCTGTTCTGCCCGGCTCCCAAAATAGCGGCTGGGCCTAGCGTGCTGTGTGGGAAGGCCACCAGCCTCCTGGCCCCTCCGCCCTGCCCCCTACCACTGGTCACCCTGCCCGCTTCGCTCCCGCCACTCCCGATGCCAAGGCCGTGATGCCCTGTTTCCCATTCTGTGCCCTAGCTGGCTCGGCACAACAAGGAGCTGCAGAGCATGCTGAAGCCCGGGGGCCAGGTGGAGGGGGACGCGGCCCTGGAGTTCTACGCCAAGCACACGGCGCAGATTGAGGTAACGCGGGGGCAAGTGCCGCCCAGGGCCTGTGCGGGGGCCCACGTGTGTGCACGCTACCGTCTGCACCGTAAGATGCTGTGAGCACCTACTGTATACCAGGCCCCGGGCTCGGGCCGAGTGTCTAAGTGACGGCCGCTGCAGTCCCGATTCTCACTCAGGGCACCGCAAGCTGCTGGGCACTGAGCACTAGGAAGTGGAGTTCGTTAGGAGTCCTGCCCCCGCTGTGAGGACGGGGGTGGGGGGGGGTGAGGAGGTGTTATAGGAAAGCCCAGCAGAGGGACCCACTGTCCATAGTGGTCAGAGAGGCCTGTGCCTGGAAAGGGACAGCTAAGCACAGACCTTAAGGACACGGCGGGTGACACAAACAGGTCCTGGCCACGAGGACAAGTGGAAGCCCAGAGGTGGGGAGCTGCAACAGGCCCTGTGACTGGAATTCAGTGGGCAGGCAGGCCGGCAGCACAGACCAGAATGGAAGGGCGGGTGGTCCCACCCCTGCAGAGTCCTGTCACCTGAGGAAACACACAGACTCAGTATTGGTGCTGGAACCAGCGTGACTCTTGTGGGCCACATGAAGTATTCAGGATGGAGACATCTTAAGAGTATATTCTCACCTGTTGTCTCCAATCATTAGGCTGTCTCAATAAAACCTGTCATTTCACTGACCATGACTGTGTATGTGAGCAGATACTCTTAATTTATCATTCATGATGAGGAGTTGGACAGGAGGGCCAGCTGTGTCCTCCGGAGCCCTTAAAAGACAAGTTTTAGGCTATTGCAGTGGAGGGTGTCCAAGGACAGTGGGGTCTCAGCGATCACTTCATGGAGCACCTTCCTGCACTGGGGAGACAGATGGCAGAAGCATGGTCAGACTGAGGTGCAAGCAAGGCCATCAAGCCCACTAGGGTGGTAGAAGGGCTGGATTGTGTCCCCCCGGGTCCTAGTTGTAAGTCTTCCACAGAAGGGGTATGGGTAGGCCTTAAATGATAAGGAGAAATGGCCCCCAGCTCTCCAGCCCTGCCCTCGGCCGGCCATTCGTCTCCAGTTTCTTATGGGCATTATCTGTGCAAAGCCAGAGACCCCTGTGTCACCGCGGGGGCTGTCCTTGCAGACCCCAGGCCTTCAGTCCGCTTACTCAGGCCAGGGGGCCCTGGAGCTGGGCACTCAGTTCCTGCGGGCTGGCCTTGCGTCTCCTCCTCTGGGACATCACAAGCCCAGACACACTTCAGAGG
Organism: Lyroderma lyra; assembly: GCA_004026885.1. NCBI lineage: Eukaryota > Metazoa > Chordata > Mammalia > Chiroptera > Megadermatidae > Lyroderma > Lyroderma lyra. Next base: position 21,488 of record PVJL010005363.1, read on the forward strand.
TCACGGCGTGAGGAGGGACTGACACAGCACCTGACGGTGTGACGCTGCCAGACTCAGAAGACTTGTCCCCTGGGCCTGTGGGCACGGCAGCATCACCCGGGGAGCTGGCTCGTGGGCGGGCTCTGGTCTCCAGCCCCCACGTCACAGCTCCAGATTGCTGAGGTCGGCTTCAGGACCGAGTCCGTAACAGTGCAGCTTCCTGTAACATGATCTCCAGCTCGGTTGGGGAACCGCTGGTCAGGAGACTGCGTCTCCCAGAGCTCATGGAGCCAGGGCTGTGGGAACCTGTCTTAGTCCCGAGAGCATTTCCCACGATAACTTGACCTTGCTGCGGCAGGGGGAGCAAGAACCAGATCTTCTTGTTGAGGGGGATGACTTCCCCGCCCTGGCTTCTCCGGGCTCTGAAGAGGAGGCAAAAAGAGAGGCCATAGCCCTGCTGTGCTATACCCCGCCCCCTCCTTAGAAACCTTTTGCCCCCAACAATCCCGACTAGACTGCCTCCTCCCTGGGGACTGAGCCAGTCTGGGAACGACACAGAGAAAACTGGTGCGGTGTCCCCTTGGGTCCCGACAGCACACGTTTAAAGGACACAAGTGCTGTCCCAGGGCTGGCCGGGCAGACACACTGGTTCCTGCACCCTGCCTTTTATCTCAAGTGACAAGTGAGAGGTAGGCTGTCACTGCAGCTGGGTAAACCAGAGATCACTTTCTAAAGTTCACACCTGGGAAAAGTCACCCATTTTTACTGTCTGAGGAAGGGTCTTGGGTGAGGTGTGCCCCACGGCCCAGCGCTGTACTGCCCAGTGCAATGGCCACCAGCCCTGTGTGGCTGCTTAAAGTCAAGTACATGTAAACACTCAGCCCTGCAGTCGCCCTGGCCACGTGTGCTAGCACTTAGTGGCCACCTGGGTCAGTTGACCATGCTTTTGGACAGGACAGACACATGGATACAGAGCCATGCTGTCACTACAAAAAGTGCTCTCAGACAGCCCCAGCCTGGAGCCTCAGCTGAATCCTAGGGGAGAACCCCCCAAAACAGAATTTATTTATAAAAATTGTATATTTATTCTCGCATGTTTAAACTTCAGTCACCTTCAAAGTATTCTGTTTGATGCAGCACACCAATTGAGATGCTTTCCCACTGCTCAAAACAATTTTTGAACTTGTTGATTCTGATGCCTTTTAGTTCTTCTGCCACGTTTTGTGTCACCTCTTCCACATGGGCAAAACGTTTCCCATTGAGGACTTTCTTCATCTGGGAAACAAACAAACAAAAAAATTGCCCAGGGCCGAGATTGGGTGACTAGGGAGGGTAGGTCATGGGGGTCATGTCGTTTTTTTGGTCAGAAACTGCTGAACACTCAGCGCGGTGTGGGCAGGTGCGTTGTCACGCTGCACGTTGTTCGTGTCAGTCACCCATCATGACATGGGCAAACGCATTGAAAGAGTCTCCAAAATTCACTGAAGCCAAACGCAGCCCCTCGCAAACATGCCAGCTGGTACTTGGGTGCAAATGGGCTCCTAGAACACTGACCTAGCAAGGAAAGCCTGTGCTACAAGGGGCCCGCCCTCCAGAAGGCCATTCCAGTTTTTTTCTGGGTCCCCCCTCATTTGTGTGCAAAGTCATTTACGTTGACCCAGGGAAGTTAGTCAAATAAAAGTCTGAGGTGAGAACAGTACTCTCACAGACTTACCCAAACTGCTTTCTGTAAATCTAAGAAACACAGCCCCATCTGGGGGCTGGAAGACCAGAGGAGCCTCAAGAACAGGCCTGTATCATACCTGACCTGAGACACGGAGTCCGGGGCCGATCTCCTGGGTGGAAGCTTTCTGAGGAAGCTGTGTCAGTGCCTCTTCCGCTTTCTGCCCTAGATCGTCCGACTGGACCGGACCATGGAGCAGATCGTCTTCCCTGTGCCCAGCATTTGCGAGTTCCTCACCAAGGAGTCCAAGCTGCGCATTTACTACACCACGGAGCGGGATGAGCAGGGCAGCAAGATCAACGACTTCTTCCTGCGCTCCGAGGACCTCTTCAACGAGATGAACTGGCAGAAGAAGCTCCGAGGTGGGTCCACGGGGCATGGTCCCAGGCTCCCCCAGACCTGGGCGTGGTGCTGGTACCTGAGACCAGGCGAGAGCAGAGCTGGTCCCTGGGCACACACCTTAGTAGGGCCCCTCCCCTGAATAGCTTCCTTCCCACTGTGTTGGTGGGATTTGGTGGACTTCTAGAAGGCCCTTTGTGCATGTTGCTGTAGGAAACCAAAGGAAGGGAGGAGGGGCCGGGCCGAGAGCCCACAGGAGGGTGCACCTGAGCAGGAACTCCAGCCCCTGGGCGGCAGGTCTGCTCAGAAGACGCTGTTCTTCCCCTTTCTGGGAGCAGCTGGGGTTTCGATACCAGTGCTGTTTTCTCAGCAGCCGGATCAGCCGCCACATGAGATGCATTGCTGCTCAACAGCAGCTCCCAGGGTGCAGCGCTGCCGTTCGGGGGGACGCCACTCACCCATAATACTCCCACAGGGCTGCCCCCAGGGGCCCCCCAGCTCCCTCTGTCATTAGGATGCCCCCACTGCTGGGACCCACTTAGGAAGGCGGGATCCTTTTTGCTGTCTGTCAGTCAGGAGCTGGATTTTGTACTTGATGCCCTGGATTCCAGCTACAGTTGTGATCTTTGGGGTGCCCTCTGTGGGGTGGGGCTGTGGGATGGGAAGCTTCTGGGAGCTTCTGTCCTCTTCCTGCTCGACCCCCACCCATCTGACCAGGAGCAGACCAGCCTCCCCGATTGCAAACTGCCTCTGTCACCCCTTCTCTCCCTACCTCCCTGCACCCCAAGATTTGGCCGGTGGCAGAGTGGGTTGTGCAGGCATGTTGGTCAAGAGACCCTGTTCCTACCTCCCCCCCCCGCCCCCCGCCGCATTTTCTTTCATCTCCAAGAGGCACCTCGTCATCCAGAACTTTAAAACTCTATCACATGCCTCACTGGGCCACGCCCACTCCTCACACAGCCCTGTGCTTCGCGTGTGACAGACGGTCCAGGAGGTGCCCTCCTTGGCTCAGACCTCAGAGGACTCGGTGGATTCTCCCCTGTGGACATGGTTTGAGCTCCCTCATCTCACACGGCATGAATAGTGTTGAACATGTACACAGCGCCATGCTGGGGCCATGAGAAAAAAATGACACCCCGAGAAAGGTCGACACAGGCCCTGCCTGCTTCATGCTCTGGTATTTTCAGCTTTTACGTTAAATCGACGGGAACTTCCTCTTAGTTGTTGCTTCTGTCATTCACTGGGCTGTCCCCCGATTCCAGTTGTCAGAGACAGTCCTGAATCCATGCGCTCACACCTCCATGGGAGTCGCTAGAACTGTGACTTCACCCTGAACTCTGCAGGGATCCACTCAGACCATCAGACAGAGTCGTTCCCTCAGAATGGCGTGTGTGTCTCAACTCCCTTCACTTTTCCCACCCACGGGCTCTGCGGCCCCTGGCAGATGGCCTGACTGCCCCCAGACCCTCCCTCACCTATAGAGGTGGGGTGTTCAGACCACCTGATTGATTGGTTGGTTGCAGAATGGCCATCCCAGCATCCTAAAATGTGTGTTACATTGTAGCTAATGCCTATCTAGTCTTCCTTTGTTTCAGAAACAGTTGTTGTTTCAGTGAAACTTAAACACAGCTATAGTTGTCAACTGAAAGATTTTAATTGGCTTCAAAGCTATCGGCTGGGAAGAAAAAACAAAATAATCACTGAATTAAACATGCTTTGCATTTTGAGGGAAGGGAGAGATGTACTCGTTAGATGTGCAGCAAAATGAGATGCACTTTTCCCCTCATAGTAGCTTATTTCTCTTCTAAAAAGTCTGTAGAAAAGATTTCTCTGGCTTATTCATTGGTTGTGAGCTGTATGCCATCGTGAACATTCCAGGAGAACGTTAGCCTCCTAAGAATACAGTTTGCTTGTGGTCTGTATGCCATCGCAAAGGCCACTTGTCACCGCTGTATTAGAGCAGACTGCAGGGGCTTTGTCACGCTTGCTGTGGAGAGAGTGCGGGTTCACACAGACTGCCGACGGCTTTGCCATCTCCTTTGTGTGTTTGCTTTTCTTTTAACTTCTTCTTGTGCTCTTTTGGCACGCACACACAAATGTAGGGAGGATAGTGTAAATCCCATGCACCCCTCACTCAGCTCCAGCGACAACCACCCATGTGCCATTCCCACCATCCACTTCTGCTCTCTTCCCCGGGGTCCCCATCTGGGCCAGAAGCAGGCCCCAGTCCCCAAGACACGCCAGTTGTTCCAAAGCACGTGCCTCCGTGTCTCCCATCGGCCCCAGCTGCTCGCTTACCGTAGTACCTTGTTATCTGGAGGCTGATGGAATCCTGCTTAGTTCCCACAGTGAGTAGTGACGTGGGCCACTTACCACTGTCCCTGTCCCCCAGAGCATCACGGGCCTGGTAACGAGATCCCCACAGCTTCCGCCCTCTGCTGGGCCTCAGTTTCCCTAGTTTATAAACCAGGAGATGTTTTTTTCACCAGGTTAAGTTACCTGGGGCTCTGTTTTATTGTGCTTTTAAGTAGAGGCTTCCATGGGCTTGGCTGCTACTGTGGCATTGGATTTGTCATTGCTGCTGATCCTTGCATTAAATGATGACTCCACTGGGGAAGAGGACCACGTGACAGAGGTCCCTTCTTGTGCCTCATGCTTTTTTTTTGTGGGGGATAATGTCTAATGGGACTATCTTTTGGAAACTTTGCCTCCGACATGGAGGCAGAAGTTCTTCCTTCCATGTGGGTGTTTGAGCATCGTGAAGCAGCATTCGGGGCAAAGGAGGTACCATGGCCCCCAGCGTGGCCACAGGCTGGGACCCCCTCAGCAGGCATGGCGTCACTTCCTGGTAACAGCGGAGAGAGGTGGCAGCCGTTTCAAAAGTGTCACCCCCTCGGTAATGGCTTTGGTACCACATCCTTTCTCCACTGTGGCCTTTGGGAATGGGGACCCCACTCTGCCCCTCCCCACCAGTCAGCAGCTTCCCCCTCCTCGACACTTGCCACCCCCACCCCCCCGAGTGGCCGTCAGACTTCAGGAAAATGGCAAATGACAGGGTGGCGGGAAGAGGGTCTGGTCTTGCTTTTAGGCACATGAGTTGGTGCAGAACTTTAAGCAAGGGGTCGCAGGGAGGTGTAAATAGCAGCAGTCTGGGGCCTCACTGGGCAAACTCTGAATGCCACGTGCCCCTACCCCACCCCTCCCCACCCCAGTGCCCCACACTTCTCAAAGCCTCGTGGAAACTCTTGGGTCTCCCTGGGCATCTTATCTGGTCCTGGAGCCCTGGGGGGAACTGAGGACTCAGCACATGAACTGTGGCTCCCCCCCGCAATTCTGTCACTAAGGGTATTGATCAGGGGGGATGTGCAGAGTTGGTTCCCCAACTTTTCCCCTTGTCTTCTTTGTCCCCAAACACATATTCTGTCCCAATAAGTACTCCAAACAGAAATAAACCAGTGTGCTGTCTAGGAGCCTGTGAGTCACCTTCAAAGCATGTGATCCCTTATACTGTTGTGGTGGAAACTGGGAACAAAGGGGCCTTGTAGGGGTCAGGGCGGGGCAAAGGGGGGCGGGGCGGTGTCGCGTCCCCAGCGATCTGCCTCACGGTCAGGGACCTCATGCAGTGCATCTTGTGCCCACAGCCCAGCCCGTGCTGTACTGGTGTGCCCGCAACATGTCTGTCTGGAGTAGCATCTCTTTCAACCTGGCCGTGCTGATGAACCTGCTCGTCGCCTTCTTCTACCCCTTCAAAGGCGTCCGAGGAGGTACCTCTCTGCGAGTCCAGGGGAGACTGCCAGAAGCAGCCGAGCAGCTGTGCCCAGCACCCTCCCTGGGGTCCCCTGGAACAATCAATGCAATGTGTGGAGTCCCAGTCACTCCATTCCGACAAGATGAGATTGTAGCTTTTGCTACCAGTTTAGTCGTAAAATCTGACTTTAAAATGACAGAAAGTTTCTGTCCATATTTATTAACCAAGAAAGAGAGAAGCTGTACCCTGTTGGACCTGTAAGAAATTGTTATGTATGTTGGGAATCTACTTCAGAGATATTTGGAGACTTAGCCAAAGTCACACAGCTGGCTAGGGGCAGCACTAACCCAGAAGGCAGAGATTTTGATGTCTAAGTTCAGCTTTTTTCCCCCACACCATGTTTCTGGAGTTGATTTCAGACTAAAGAATTTGTAAGAAATCTCTGGAATTGGGGGGGTGGGGGGGTGGTAAGGTGGGGGAGGCAGGACTTGAGTGAGTGCATCCTTGGGTGCTTAGTCGTAAGAGTGACTGCCCATTATTCGCATGTGACGTCCACGTCCTCTGTGGTTCACCCCAGCTCTCTGCTCCTGGCCACCTGCATGCACACCCTCTGGTTTTGCTGAGGATGGGTGAGCTGTTCAGGTTAGACACGTGCATGCGATGTTCTGCAGGTTCCAGGTCTGTGGGTTCCGGGGGAGGTTCCGGGCCCGTGGGTTCTGGGGGAGGTGCCTTCTCAGTTACGTTCTGCAGCCCCATCCTGACGCCCATGCCGCCTTGAGCGGCCGGAGTGAGGTTGATGCTTCAGCATCATTTTCCTCAAACTTCTCAGCAAGTGAGCTCACGTATATGACACTTGGGACCAAGGCCCCGCAGTAGGACACCAACACAGCAGGAGGGCTTCGGGCCGAGCTCCTGAGCCAGGTCGTACCAGTGTGGACTGGTGAGTCACAGCACACACGGTCACTTAGCAACAGTGCCTTTACGGTCTGATCTGATGGTGGCGACATGTCGCCTAAGTGCGTGCCTCGCACTGACCCATTTGAGGAGCTAGCTTTTCCGTTTGGCCTTCAGTTACAAGCTCCATTTGAGTGATTTTTTTCCCCCACAGAAAGCACTTTCTAAACACAAGTCCACAGGGACTTTCCTTTCAAATGCCATGTCAGGGATCATACAAGGTCGGACATTTAAGTTTTCGAACTCGTCCTACAAAAAGTGCTGCATCCTCACTGCTGAGTATCACGACAGTCCCCTTCAAAGTACTCCCCTTGGGACGTACTTTGGCAAGATGATGACACCTTACTGAGTTGCTTGTACAGTGCTTCCAACATAAGTGCACGGTGCCAAGTTCACAAACTTAATGGTCAGATTTTGGGTACGATGACAGCTCTGATGATCATTCCAGAAAAAGTTCCAAAATCCCTTTGAAGGGTGGACTAGGCATTGGCGTTGGTACATAGCTTCCCAAGGGGATTCCTTCAAAGGTGACCATAGTGATATTCAGCACTGAGGTCTGTAACTCTTTTTTCTAGAATGAGTTTGCAAACTTAATTGTCTGACCTCATATGTGCACTGGTTGAAAGGATTCACCAGGCCTATGGGGCTGCCAGGTTTTCTCCAAGGGCACGTCTGCCCGAGCTGGGTGGCCAGCCCTCAGAGGCAAGAGTAACAGTGGTCAGCCAAGAGCTGGGTCGCATGTGACACAGTCCAGGTCTCTTTTCACCACAGGGTCATCATCACACATGTCCCAGTAGATTCTTCGCCATGACTTTGCATATGTTTTCATTTACCCTCCACTGCTTTAAAAATATTTTTAAGTGATTTTTGTTACACACCTCAACCATTTTCTTCACTGGTTACTGTAGCAGCCTTGAGACCCATGTCTGGGGACACTTGGTTAACAACTCCCTTCCCCTTGCGACAAGCTTGGTCCCATGGGTACTTGGAATTAGCAGGTCTGGACTTGGTGGCCAGGCCTCGGAGAGCTTCCTCCACTTCTCCATCTTTCTCTGAGGTGCTTAAGTTGAGCCAGCAGTTGTGAAACCTTGGACTTGGTATGGACTTGGAAATTTCTGCAGAGTTCAGGGGAAAATAGCTGCTGACCCCTCGAGGATCTCGGGGGCATCCTGTCAGCTGCCCTTTCAAGTTCAAGACCAGTGAATGAGATGATTGTTAAAGGCCCCTCTGACCACACAGTGGTGGCTGTAATGTGACATCAGCTCTGGCCAGTCTGTATGAGTCCAGGTTTCCTGTTTTGGCAACATGGGCCTTAGGACTTCATGTAATGGACCAAACAGGAAGCACAGTTAGGTCTATTGGGAGGAAAAGAGGCCGATCAGACCTGAGGAAGCCCCTTCCGTTATACAGTGACTGAGCTCTCCTCTGATATCCACTCACTTGCAGGGGGATTTGTCTTTTTTCTCTGTAAGACATTCTGGGGGCATCATCTCTACACACTGCTAACTGTCTTCAAGAGAAGGGTTGTGTGAGCCCTGCCTAGAAACAAGACCTGTTTGCTTATCTGAAAGTGTTTCTTTGAGATCAGTATCGTGGACTGTCTGTTAACCATAATTCAAGCAACCAGCAAAATTGCAAAACAACCAGCAAAACAATTTTTCCAGTTGCCTGAGTTTCCAGGTAACAGAGAGTCTACTTATATTTATCCAGCATCTACCCATCCCCATGGGTGCCGGTTAACTGAGAGCTTACTGTATGTGTTCTTGTCAAATCCTAGAGGCAGGACTTGCAGAGTGCCTCTCTGGAGTGTGTGTGCTGACCCTGTTATGTGGCTGATGGGAACACCAGTGCCCTTAAAAGCTCCTATCCAAAGTATCATCCCCCCTCCTTTATTTCAGAATGGATTAGTCACACAGTCTTTCAAAAGCATGAAACTTGGGCAGCTTCAAATTTCTTGCCAAATTTGTGAGCATGTCATGGTGATGAAAGCAAATGCAATGCTCCTTTTTAAGTCTTCTCATCATTGAAATCTTCAAATATATATGTAGAAAGAACAGGATAATCACCTGCCATTTACCCATCAGCCCAGCTTGGACGTTTCCCCAATCTTGTCTCACCTACCCTGCTGCTGTATTTTCTGAAACATTTTAAAGAAGTCTAAATGTCTTGGGGTTTTTTTGCCCATATGTATTTCACTGTGCATCTGTAATTTATAAGAGTGCTTTAAAGTGTGTATAATAACCATACCATTATCATATCTAACAAAGCTAGCAGTAAGTCATGTAATAGCCTGTCCATATTCATGTTTCTCCAGTTGACTCAAAGATGTTTTTCTATAATTGTGTTTTTTTTTTAATCTGGCATTATTTTTTTAACTGCTTTTATAGTGGGGAGACAGTAGTTTTTTTACTGGCCCCTTCAAGATTTGAGTGTGCTTTGCACTGGTCACATTTATTATACTGGGATCTTAAGAGGCCATTTAAGATGGTGATTAAGCACTTAAGAAAATGAAAGGCAAGCCACAGACTGAGAGAAAATATTTATAAAACGTGTATCTGACCAAAGGCTTGTATCCAGAATACATAAAGAACTCTTACAACTCAAGTATAAAAAGACTGCTCAGTTAAAACAATCGGCAAAAGGCTTGATCCAACACTTCACTAAAGAAAATATACAGATAGGCGGTAAGCACACGATAAAATATTCAACATCACTAGTTACCAGGGAAACACAAGTGAAAACCACAATGATGTAGCACCTGCTGAAGACCTGCTGAAATGGCTAAAATTAGGAAGACTGACAGTACCAAGCATTGGTGGTAACATGGATCTAGTGGAGCCCCCACATATTTCTAAAGGGAAGGGCAAATGCTACCGTCACTTTGAAAGACAGCATGGTGGTGTCTTACAAAATTGAATATAGACTTAGGATTCAAAAATCTACTTCCGTGGATTTGTCCAAAAGAAATGACAGCATATGCCCATGCCAAGATTTGTACTTGAATGTTCCCAGCTACGTCATTCATATCTCCAATCTGTCAACAACTCCAATATCGGTTCACTGTTGAGGGGATAAATAAATTGTGGGACATCCATGCTACTGAATACTTCCCACCAATGGAAAGAACAAAGTAGTAATACTTGCAGCAACTTGAGTGAGTATTAAAAGTTTGCTAAGTGGAAGAAATAAAGAGCCTACCTCCTAATGTGATTATCTTTTCCATTTTTATGGAATTCTAGAAACTGCAAAGTTCCAGTGTTAGGAAGCAGATCGGTGGTTGCCTGGAGGTAGAGATGGGACAGGGCCCTAACGGCAGAGACACAAGGGAACCTCCCTGGTGATAAAAACGTTCTGCATTTTGCTTGGATTGGCAGCTACGTGTGTGGTGGTTACGTGACTGTATGAACTGCCAAAATTTATCAAATTGTACTCTTAAAATGGATGGATTTTGCTGTTTGTTTGTTTTTAATGGTGATTAAGGACCATGGACTGTGGAGGCATATGCAAGGACTATCTGGAAAAAAACAGCCATCCGTGCCTCTCTTTTTCATATTACATGGCTGGGTACTTTCCAGACAGCCCTCATCGACTACAGCCACACGCTGTGTCACCTCGGATAAGACATGTAACCCAAGACTCGGCTGTAGGAAAATGGAGATGGTAGTACCAACCTCATAGGGTGGTGGAGTGGTGAGCAACACAAAGGGCTTACACGCTCGCTAACTGCTGTTAAAAGCACAGGAAATGACCGGCGTCCGTCAGCATCTCCTCCTTCATGAATTTACGAAGAGCTCCCCGCTCTGTGCCAATTTCAAATCAGGTTTCCCTCTGAGGGTATCAGGAGAGGCAAGGAAGGCAGCTGGGGTGGGGGAGAAGCAGTGGTGGAGAGAAAATGAGTCTCAGCAGCATGGCCTAACTGGACTGGGGCAGCCAGCAGGCTCGGGGAAGAGCTGTCACCTGCAGGGAGGTCTGGCACTGCAGTTCCAGTGTTGGAGACGAGCGACACTCCTTTATGTAAGTGACCTTAATCATGGAGCTCTGCTTGTTTACATCTGAAGGCGACTCAGAATGTGACAGCATTTGAAATAGGGGTGTTTTTTCATTTTAATGAGTGTTTTACAGAACTGTATTTTTAACCACATTGGCTCATGTTATATAACCAAGCCATCTCATGGGACAGCTCTAAATGGAACTTGCCATAGTGAGAGATGACAAAAAAAACCGGCACCAGCTCTTTGACTACAAGGACAATCTAATTGTGGGACGATGCTCCTGGTGCAGAAGTTGCCTTCCCCCTCGACAACATCTGATCCCAGCAGGGCACCTGCACTTTGCATACTTTTAATAGAAATTGGAAGTATGGGCTCCCAGTTTACCTTCCTTAGGAGTGAAGTGTGACACAGGTATGAGTTATTTGCAGAACAAGCATTTGATGGGTGCCTACTGGGCGCCAAGTGACCACAAGAAAATAGTGTCCTTTGGGGATGACTAGAGGACACAGAGAACTCAGAGGAGGAAGGAGATGAAGGCAGCTTCCAAGAAGAGGTAACATCTCAGCTGACACCTAAGCGCCCCAAGTGTAAGGGATACGGGTGAAGGTTTGCAGGTAGAAACATGGAGGCGACTGGTGACGTCCAGGGCAGTGATTTGGAGAGGAGAGTTGGGACAAATTGAGCCAGAGAGGTGACTGGGAAAAGTGTGATAATGCCCATGTTGGTCTGTCACTGTGCTGTGCTCTGGTGACACCCCGCCTTGTCTCTCCAGGGACCCTGGAGCCGCACTGGTCGGGACTGCTGTGGACAGCCATGCTTATCTCTCTGGCCATCGTCATCGCTCTCCCCAAGCCCCATGGCATCCGGGCCTTAATCGCTTCCACCATCCTCCGGCTGATATTTTCCGTCGGGCTGCAACCCACACTGTTTCTTCTGGGAGCTTTCAACGTAAGTACTGATAGCTTCATAGCTCGTTGACTGGTGACTAGGAGTGCCTTTCTGTCTGCTAGAACCTCAGCCTGTGCTCTCAGGGCAGAAAAAATGGTGTTTGGGTCAACTGTTAAAAGAACAGAAGCAAGACAGCGCTGCCAGCAGGCCTGTCCCTCAAACCCCTCCCAGTACAGGAGCCTCCCCATGGGCATCGCTGGTCTCGCTTTTAGGGACCGTCCCTCTCAGACATTCATTCAGTGGGAAGAGAAGAACTGCTGAGGTGTTTTATAAATGAGTCTTGCCAGTCTGGTCCCAGGTTTGCTGGAATGGGAGATTCTAGCCAGTAAGTCAAATGGTCAGATATTGACCCAGCATCCATTTCTGGTGAGGTCAGACAGAACAGAGGAGAGGCGAGGGGAGTGTTTGAACAGAGAGGGAGCAGGTGGCGAGGTGAGGAGACAGAGGGACTGCAGAGGCAGGAGGGACATTTGGAAGTGCTATTTCTCTGCTGTGCAAGGATGGAAGCCAGCTGCATGATGGGAGAGTTCTTAGGAAGCAGCGACAGCTGACATGAGGCGGAAGGTGGACTGGAGAGGTTTCCTGGTGAACGGGAGGGGAAGGTTCAGGCATGTGGGGCACAGCCTTCCAGAGGCTTCTGGCTTCTGCCCCAAGCATCACTGCACAAAAATGGAGGTGATATTGCAGCACACAGTGCAACAGTAAATGTCCCCAGATGGGTGTTCAGGTGCCAAAGGCAGCCAGGACATTAGGGGACAGGCCTCAGGGAGGAGGCCAAGTGGCAGTTCTGTCCTAACAAATGGACAGGGGCTGGTTAGGACGCGGCGACTGGGAAGTACGTTCTCTAGGAGCCCCTGCCGCAGGGAGCGCAGGTTGACCTCAGGAGATGACCCCCAGTTGAGTGGCAGTTGCCTGTGGCCACAGAGTGACATGCAGGACCTGCTCCTGGACACGTGACCTGGCCCCAAAATTTAGGATGAGGCACCTGGCCTTCATCCTCCAGGTCAGGGGACCCATGGTCACCTCAGAGCAGGTGAACAGGACCAACAGCTTCCGGTGCCAAATCACTCAGACTTGAACCTGCTGATAGTGACTGCCCAGGAAGGAAGGCCGTGCCACCGAGTTTCCCAGGTTTTTGTTTTTTTTGTTTTTTTTTTTTAAGTGTCACTTGGAATCATGTTGTAGAAGATACAGGTGGGGAGAATCTGCTCGCTGTGCTAGGAAATGCTCACATGTTTTTGAGGAAAGATGGTATGTACAAAGAAGTATTCTTGAGAAAGTCCCTTCAGTGGTGGCATGTTGTGTGGATTCAGGTGACGGGGGCTGCAGGCAGGGGGACCGTGGTGGCTCCAGCACAACTTCATGTGGGATGTGAACAGCCTGCACCCTGGTCACAGTGCAGAGGGGAGAAAGCAGGTCCAGCTGTCCGAGCCGCAGGGGAGACAGAACGTGCAGTGGGCATGGAGGAAGTGCCTCACACACGAGGGCAGCGTAGGACATGGCCTCACGATCCGGGAGACAGAGACATGCTAGCATTGGGGAAGGGGCTGTGGGTGTCACCAGCAGTAGTGAGGCAAAGCCACCGAAGAAGAAAATACGAAATAGATGAGGGAAACAGCTCCATACCTCGGAGGCTGCCTTCTGTGGGCCGGCCAGTTCTCTCCTTTCTCTGCTGGAGTCGTCCCGCGGTCCTCTCCACGGTAACACAGACCATTGTGGGGAGAGACTCCCGTGGGACCATGAATCATGATTTATGACAACATGAGCTTGGGCGGGGGGATGCTGAAACAAGGATAATGAGTCATTCTTTAGAGGGAATAAAAAAGGGGGCGCATAGAGGAGAACAGGTGTGGGCAGAGGAGGAACACTGGAGGGCTGAGCCGGCGGGGCGGGGCGGGGAGCTGGGACAAGGGGCCACTACAGGTGCCCTCCCACAGTCTGAGCACAGGAGAGAGGTGCTGGTGGAGAGACAGAGGAAGCCAGGGCCCAGGTTCAAGGGCATCGGCTGCCCTGTTGGGAAGGCGGCGGGCGCCTGGGCATGGTAAAGGCACCAGCGCATCAGTGGCGCGTGGGTCACCCTTTTTTCCTTTTTCCTTTCCTGAAACTCTGTCAGCCCGGCTTACCCAGAGTCGGTGAACCTCTCTCATCCTGTGGGAGATCCCACACTGGTGAAGGTCAGAGTATTAGAAAGGAAAAAAATAATAAACCCCACCTGCTAGATTAGACATTCCCCTGTCTGAGAAAGCCACATGCGCTCTTGTGGGGACTGGCATCGTCGGTCCTCTGGTTGCCAGAAGCTTACTTACTCGGAGCCCCCAGGTGAGCTGGTGGAACCTCCCCCAGCGTGCGGCCAAGCCGGAGAGGGTGGCCGGAGATAGTTTGTACCAAGTGCCTCCAAGGAGCTCTCACTCTGGCCTTCTTCTGACTCGGGTTTCTATCCAAGGTGGGGCTCTATCACACAGAACATCAGCGGTCCACTACAGGGGTCAGAACACCACACGCTTAAGCAGAGAGAGAGTGTGTGGGTGGCTCACGTGACTGAGAATCGCAGGCCTGGCTGCAGGCCGGGAGCCCCAGGACCCAGCTCCTCCTGGCCCTGGGGGCCTGTATGAGTGTTTCTTGGAGGCTCCGTGGTACAACAGAGTGGAGCTGGCAGCTTGGAACATACTTTCTCTCAGGGTCAAGGTCGGGGGTAACAAAATTGTCTTTTGCTGCAGTCCCAGGAAGGATCTCAGAGGGTATCGTGGGCTTCCCTGGGTCATATGCCTGTCCTAGAACCCATGTTTTTGCAGGAGTGTGTAATGCTCTAATTGGCCGGGGTGGAGCCCCCCAAGACCTCAAGGACTGATAGGTGGGAAGGGTTGCATCCCCAGAAGAAGGGGGAGAAGGAATAGGATGCATCCTGATGTCCCTTTCTTTTTATTTTTTCCCAAGAAAATTCTCATTTTCTCCATGAAATTACAGCAGTGACATTCAAGAAATGGTGGCTTCTCATTACATTGTAACCCTGTAAAGCCTAGAACAGCAGCATCCAACCTCCTGGCTTCCCTGGGCCACTCGGGAAGAAGAATTGTCTTGGGCCACACATAGAATACACTAACACTAATGATAGCTGATGAGCTACACAAAAATCACAAAAATCCCATCGTGTTTTAAGAATGTGTGCTGGGCTGCATTCAAAGCCGTCCTGAGCCTCAGGTTGGATGCAGAAAATGCCTTTAATCATGCTGATCACAAGGTTCATGGCTGGAGGTGACTTCTGTGTTTGACTAATTCCTGTGAGAATGTTAGAAATGATTCCTGTCTCATCTTGAGAATCATGTCAGTATGTGCTGGTTTTGTTTTTGTCATATCCACATGCCAGTTGATTATGGTGGTGCACGAAGTTATCTGACTGCCATATGATTATTAACATGCCTGAAAAGCAAAGTAACGAAATGACTTGAGGTCTGCAGAATGATTCTCTCCAGGTTCAGTGGGCACCTACTGTAGCAGGAAGCTTTGTTTGGGCACAGTTACTGACATACATGTGAAGGAGAATCACCCTTAGCACCCAGGTGACTGTCCCTCTTGCTGTTCTCAGGTCTGCAATAAAATCATCTTTCTGATGAGCTTTGTGGGCAACTGCGGGACATTCACCAGGGGCTACCGTGCCATGGTCCTGGACGTCGAGTTCTTATACCACCTGCTGTACCTGGTGATCTGCGCCATGGGGCTCTTCGTCCATGAGTTCTTCTACAGTTTACTGGTAAGTTCCTGGGGTCCGAAGTAAGAGTGTGTCCTGTCTCTTCGCTATCACCACTGACCCCTCCTTGTCATGCAGGAGGGTATGTCTGGTCTATTGGGATCGCAGCTCCCCATCCACAGTGTTAGGGGATCCAGACAGGAAGCCACTGCGGGGGTAGCTCAGCTGCTCAGAGCCCAGGCAGTACATGGTCACGCTGTGTGCACATGGGTCAGGTCTGTACCATTCATGACTGACGCTCTGGGTCGGGAGATGCGCACCTGTGTTTTTCTTGACTTCCTGGATGCAGCCCATGCTCACTGAGACTGTCGCCTTCTGGCGGTTCCCTTGGGATCCATTTCCCAGTGGAAAACGGAGTGACGGTAAGAGCAGGGGCTGTTTCCAGAATTCCAAGACCCGTGACAAGGAGTTCGATAGATTTCCTCGTCCAGGGGACCTTTCCAGTAGAAGTTGTTGGAGTCTGATCTGAGCCAAGCAGTTAATGTCGCAACAGTCTGTAAATGAGTTGGGTTCATCACCTTCCCCCTAAACAATAGTTTTTATTAATTTTTAAGTTACAGACAAAATACCTGTGTACTCTCCTGTCATTAGAGAGACGCCAGACCTGTGGAGTTGTAGATAAGAAACCTTATCCTTGCACCTACATCAAATGACAGGAAGCATAATGTTGACCCATCTACAAACAAAACCACCCCTAAGGGGATGAGAAATATCCAGAAGTCTGTGGGGATAAAAAAAAAAAAAAAAATCAAGGTCTTAAGACAAGGGGCTTACAAAAGGTGGAATAAAGAAAGCTCTTCTGTGGGGGTGCTGTCCCTGTGGCTTCTGGACTGGGTACTTCCCTGCTCTGTTTCCCCAGCTGCAAAATGAGAATGGTGTATGTCCCTGACAGGGCTGTTACAGGAATTATGTGCACCTGTGAATGCTGGGGTCCTGTAATGACACTGCCACACAGTACACGCAGACTGTCCTTGTTGTCCTTGTCATTGTGTGTTGCCTCTGCCATCCAATCCCCGTTAGGCATCACTGCTCACGTCAGCAGGATTAGCTCATTCCTTAGCAGGGACACTGGTGGGCTCCCATAAATAGGTTCTTTTCCCTTGTTTTCAAACAGGTCTGGCTAGACTTTGAGGATTTAGGCAAAGAAGTCTGTAGATGTATCTGTGATTGCTATTTGTGTAGCCTCTTTCAATCACCCTGTATCAGAAATCTTTAGGGCTCTCTGTATATTTCTGAGCCCTTTTGCAGGAATGTCCCTGGATGGGGTTCTGGTCTGTGAGGCAGGGAGACACAAGTCCAGGTGACAGTCCGTCCCAAGGGACAGGAAGGTTCCCTTCAGACAGTGCCGTCTCTCCCTGGGAGCGCTTGACTTTTCTCATAGTCTGCATCCAGGTGGCTTCCTTCTCTTTTCTTTTCATTCACTTCCCTGTCTTTGGGTCATTAACAATGATAGCTGGTGCCTGCGCTGATGTGGAGGTGTCACAGTGAGACTCACCAGTGCCATCCCTGCCCTCACAGCCTCATGTCCCAACAATGAGTCACTGGCATGAATTAAATATTCACTCTGTGCTCTTTCGTGCTACCTTTGGGGTAGATGCTGTCTGTACATTACAGGTGGGGAAACTGAGGCTTGATGAGGTTAGGGAATGTTGCCCAAAGTCACACAGGGTGAGTGGCTGAGACGGGGCAGCAACTCAGCCCTACTGACCCCCAGGTCTGAGTTCACGCGGCCCCACCTAAGCTTATGAAAGGCCCTGCTCCCCACAACCGGTATTCCTTGCCGCAATTTGCTCTCAGATCTCCTCTGTCACCACAACAGGAGGGACACGGGCTTCTGGTGACATTCCCGGACCTCTGCTCAGGCTTAGAAAAACCAAATAGGATCAAACTAGACTGCGGCCAGATGTGTCTCACATGGGCTTCTGGGGTTTTCTAAGCTGTCTGGGTCTTGGCTTGTCTGCGACCTCAAGTGCTAGCATTTCTTTTGGTGTCAAACACAGTGTTTTACTGTGTCTGCTGAGAACCACAGATAGAAGACTAAAATCACTCAAATTCTTACACAAATAAGGAAAGCCTGTAGCCGAAGGGGCTGGCGAGAGGCCCTCAGGGAAAGCCCGCACCTCACGGGTGTGAAGAACCCCACTCCAGTGGGCCAGGAAGCCGGGGGGCGGGGGGGCAGCTGGCTGAGGCCTCAGTGCAGGGCCAGGGTCATCTGAGACTGACCCAACCTGGTCTCAGGTCTGCATTCAGGTTGTGTCCTTAGAAAAAGTGTGTGAACGCAAAGGTGAGAACGTGCAAAGTGCATAGGCAGGAAGGTAGCAAAAGGAGACATGCAGGTGGATAGAAATGCACGTCCTTCCTGCTCATCAAGACAACAGCATGAGCCCGTGTGGTGAGGGTGACGTGGGGAAAGGTTCAGAAACAAGACCCTGGCCAGGTCTGGTGAGATGGAGATAAATCGAGAATCTGGAAGGCCGTGGGGCAGCATGTTTCTGTTGTAACATCTGACCCAGCAATTTCATGTCTGGAAATTTGCCCCCAAAAAGTATGAATTGGACAGGTATGTGAGGAAGCAGGCAAGAACAAAGATGTTCATCGCAGCATTCTTTTTTAATAACATATAATTGAAAACATTTATTAAAAAAAAAAAAAAAGAAAAGATACTGGTTAACTGAACTGCGGGGGTTTTTTTCCATACACTGAAATGCTAGGTGATCGTTTTTGACATGGTTGTTTGGTGAGAGAGGCTGATCCATGCCCCTATGATGGTATAATATTGGGGGGGGGGGGAGGCCACATGTACGGTGATGGACGGAGAACTGACTGGGTGCTGAGCACACAGATGGTATGTTATAGAAGTGGACACTTGAAGCCTGTGTCATTTTACTAGTCACTGTCACCCTAACAAATTTAATAAAAATGAATAAATAATAAAAAAGGAAAACAAATAAAATAATAACATTTTTGTAAAAAATATGTATGCCATACATTACATTTTTGCAAATGTAACAGGGCTGGGAGGAAATGACTTGTCAAATGCATAATGTCTGCAGGTGGTGGGGTTATTAGTGATGTCTGTTTTTCTCTGTGCTTTTCTGTATTTTCCAAGTTTTCTCCATGGGACACGTGTCATTTTCTAATGAGAAGAAAGCGTTTCCTCTATCAAGTCACACCTGTCCGTCCATTGCTTTGCAATCAGAAATAATAATGAAAAGAAAAAAAATGTCCCTTGACACTTCTGTGATCGGCAGGAGGGGGCCGCACGAGCTCTGTGGTTCTTGCCCACAGAGCACGTGTCCCTAGGGCTGCTGTCTGGAGTCGCAGTCACAGGAAGCTGTTTCGCCAACATTAAACATTGAGTGAGCCTAGCACCTCCAGTCTGCCTGTGTGTCCCTGAACAGCTCTTCTGTCCTGCCTGCCTTTTCTGCATTTGTCTTGCCTCGTTTGTACTGTGTTGGTGCTCACTGAACAGCGGCACACGTGAAGGGGCAGGCTAGTTGTCTGCACGGCTTTTGCGTCTCCAAAGGGGCCACTTCCCTGTCAGCCAGGTTTTCATGGCGGGACAGTAGTGTTCACCTAACACAGAGGCTCCTTCAGATAGTCCCATCCTCTTCTTTCTGTTTGCTTTTGAAGCTTTTCGACTTAGTGTACCGAGAAGAGACTCTACTGAATGTCATCAAGAGCGTCACCCGCAATGGCCGGTCCATCATCCTGACGGCGGTCCTGGCCTTGATCCTCGTCTACCTGTTCTCCATCGTGGGCTACCTCTTCTTCAAGGACGACTTCATCCTGGAAGTGGACAGGCTGCCCAACGAGACGGCTCTGCCAGGTGGGGGTGGGATGCTTGCATATTCTGGCATGTCGAAGCCATGTTTCCTGATAGTAACTGCTCTGCAGGTAGCCGACTTGAGCCAGGCAGGCTTCTCCCTAACACCAGAGCCCGCATGTGGGGGACAGGCAAGTTCCCCCATTAGTCGCACAGTAGTCTGATAGCATGTCATACGTGAGTGTGTGTGTCCAGACCCAGCACAATTTGTCATCAGACACCCTGAGTCCACTGCACAAGGCAGAATTGTGGAGACCAAGCCAGGTAGTCCCTCCCAGCATGCCACTCCAGCCTCCAGGTTGGCCCTAAGTGGCATTTGCTGCCACCATCCCAGGGTCTGACCTCACCCGGGCCAGCCCTTGGACCCCCACTGATGCTCCTGGTATAGCCACAGTGTCAACCTTGGTGTGGCCTGCATGTGCAGCCGTGTTTGTCTGAGGCCCAGCTATTTGTCTTTAATGGTGGGACACTGCTCTTTCAGTGTGATGTTTCTAGTAAGCCTCCAGGAGCTGACATTTCTGGCTCTCCTCCTGTCCAGATCACCCAAGGAACGTGTCCATCGCATCTCTCCTTAGACTTGGCGTGCAGGATTGCAGGGTGTTATTTCTGTAAGGAGTTGTTGAGTCAGCCATGAACCGGAGACATCAAACATTCTAACCATCTGCTCACAGGCGGTGCGCCTCATTGAGTTCCTCTCTCTCTCCTAGAAGCCGCTGAGAGCCTGGCAAGTGACTTCCTGTACTCTGACGTGTGCAGGGTGGAGACGGGGGAGAACTGCTCCTCACCTGCTCCCCACAAAGGTAGGATATCGTAGCCTTCAGCCCCACGTCCATGCCAGGCCCCTCAAGAGGCTCAGAGGGTTCCTATGACATTGGATTCAGATGAAAGCAAGGCCAGAAGCAAAGGGGAAAGGCTGGCGGAGCAGAGGGAGACGGAGGGGAAAGAAGGCTCCATGGGAAGGGTCTGCTTCATCAATTCAGCCGGTATTTACTGAGTGACCGCTGTTCGCCAGGGACCGTGTTCCCCTCTCGATACAGCAATGGAGTTGAACGGCAGGCCGGCTGTTGTGGGATGACTCAGGAGTTGCTGAAAGCCGGGAATAGGATGGGATACAGAAGATACGCACCCAGCCTAATGTGGGAGTAGGCGCATCACCGAAGATGTAGTAGCCAAACTGAAACAGTGAACCTTGGGTGAAGGAAGAGGGGCAGGCATCCCAGGTGGAGGGAATGCCATGTCTGAGGCTCAGAGGTGGAATAGAGCAGGCTTAGGGAGATACTGATTATGGGGACGGAGGGTAGCAATAAACGAAGCCAGAGGTCGGGAGCGGGCCAGATCATGAAGGGTCTTCCATGCCAGGAGAAGGATGTGAAACTTCATAGGGCGATCGGAAATGGTGGAAAGGAGAAGAGATGATGAGACCCATGTTATAGTAAGACCGTTGTCACCGTGGCTGGAGGAGGAGACAGGGCAGGCAGCACAGCACGGTTCTTCCTCCCGAAACCCGTAAGAATGGGCAGGCTCCAGCGTGAAGCGCCTCACCTGGGGGACACTCTGTGTCCAGGATCTGCCCTCACAGCAGCCCCAGTGAGGAGCGGGGCCGGCGGCATTGCCCTTGGCTGAGTGCAGGGGACTCGGGGTTAAGCAGCCTGACTGCAGTCAGACATCTATTCAGAGCTGGGACCGGAGTGTCCAGTCTGCAAAGGACAGGATGTATTTTAGATTTAATCATTTAATCACGGGAAGGGCCGTTCTGCCAATGCTGGAGAAATTAGCAGGGGGCGGTGATGAAAACACAGCTGCCCAGACAGCTTTGGCTTGTTAAAAGAAACGGTGTGACACTTTATTCTTTCTTTGTCCCTGAGTGTCAGCCAGTGAGGTGGCGCCTTCGGGGGCTGTCGTCTGAAAACCTCTATTCCCTCACGTTTAAGTCTGCCACTGCTTACTGTGTTTGCAGAGCTGCTCCCAGCTGAGGAGATAGAGCAGGACAAAGAGCACACATGTGAGACGCTGCTGATGTGCATTGTCACCGTGCTGAGCCATGGGCTGCGGAGTGGGGGCGGAGTGGGCGATGTGCTCAGGAAACCGTCCAAAGAGGTGACTGCATCCCAGGGGGGCAGAGGGCAGGGGGAGGCGACAGCAGGGGGCCGGGCAGGCAGCGGGCACACAGCCAGGGGCCTGGAGCGCAGACTGAAGCCACAGGGGGAGCCTGGGAACAGTGACACATGGCCATGCGGCCAGCGTGTGAGAGCTCCTCCTCTCTTCATTTGTCACTCCGATGCTGTGCAAGGGGACCAGTCTTCTGGTCATAGTTAAATGACTGTCCCCTGAACATGCATCCCCAACCCTTAGCACCCGGGAAGCCCCTCTCCCATCGGGTCACACGACACCCAGAGAAGTCACAACTTAGACTCAGACATGGGTTGTGGAGGGAGCTGCGTGCAGTTGTAGCTATTAAAGTTCGATGCCCTCTTTAGCTTCTGCCCAAGCAGGCGGGTGGGTGTCGCTGAGCGGGGTAGGTGTGCCAGAGCATCATGACATCTGACCTGGGCACATGGAGCCATCCCCCTTCTGCCCTAACTCTGAGGATCCAAGGGTGGTGTGGTGACCTGCCTGACTGAGCCCCCACTTTCTAGGAGCCCCTCTTTGCCGCACGAGTCATCTACGACCTCCTGTTCTTCTTCATGGTCATCATCATCGTGCTCAACCTCATCTTTGGGGTCATCATCGACACCTTCGCTGACCTAAGAAGTGAGAAGCAGAAGAAGGAGGAGATTCTAAAGACCACTTGCTTCATCTGCGGTGAGCCCCCAACAGGGGACCGTCTCCTCTGCCTCTGTTCTGCGGGGCAGTAATTGGGGGCGGCGGACCCCAGGGACCAGTTTGTTGGGAGCAGACACATGGTCTCACACTCCTGGGATCTTTCTGTGGTTGGGCCATAGAGCATCCCTTGGCCCCATGCCAAATCTGCTGCCTACAGACATGTGCACGCAGGTGGCACGGGGCCTGCTGTGACCAGAGATCCCTCGCAGAGCACGCATAGGGTCAGAGCTCGGGAGTCGGGCCTGGGCTCTGAGTCCGTGTCTGCCGCTTACTTTCTGTGCCCCCTGTATCGCTCACCTGTGGAATGGGTGCAGTAGTAGCTCTGCACTGTGGTGGGGCTTCGGAGGGCCAGGCTGTGTGACACTACCAGGCTAGAACCTGTAGTGTGGGCACTCGGTGACAAGTTGCAAGTGCCAAGTAGTGCTGGGGCATGGGACACCAAGAAAGTCACCTGGGAGCTGAGGGATGGTATCAGCATTCTCTATAATATGGTGACTTGGTGTGTATACTTCTACTGGCCTGTATCCTCAGAGGAACATTTTCTGTTTAAAATTTTTTCCTTTTTTGCTTTTTACCCCCCCTTTAAAACATTTTGAAGCATTTTTTATATAACTTCCAGAGTAACAGAAAAATCATAAGAATGGTACAAAGAATTTCTATATCCTAGTCACCTAAATTCCCCAGATGTTAATATTTTACCTAATTGGCCTTATATTCTCTCTCTCTCTCTCTCTCTCTCTCTCTCACACACACACACACACACACACACACACACGTACTTTTTCTGAATAGTTTGAGAGTAGCTAACACAATGCTCCTTTATCCCCAGGTGTTTCTATGTATAGTTCCAAAAACAAGAATCTTCTCTGATGTATCTGCAATAAAATGATCAGAATCGGGACATTAACCAAAGATTCAACAATTCTATTATCTATAATTGACAGGCCTGATTCAGATTTCACCCTTTGTCCCAACAATGTCCTTTACAGCCAATAAAGGCCCAGCTCACGTGCTACCTGCACTCACATTTTTCAAGAATGGAGGTCCATTATCTTACAGAATGCCCCTTGGTTCAGGTTTGTCTGATGTGTCCCCATGGGGAGACTAAGGTGATGCGTGTTTCACAGGCACACTAAGGAGTCGGTGTCCTCCTCAGGGCATCCCATCAGGAGTCTAGGTGCCAGCTCACCTGTCACTGCTGGTCTCTCAGTTATGGTGGTGATTGCTAGGTGTCCTCCCCCACCGCAGTTACTGTTTTTCTCTTTGCAGTTAAGAGCCATCTGGGGAGATGCTTTGAGACCATGTAACTACCTTCTTATTCCCCAGAGTAAGCCTGAACTTGCTACTTCTAGCGCCATTGACCATTCCTCCCTGAATCTTTTAGCGTGATGGTCACCAAGTGCTGCTTTCTTTACTGTTCTTGCTACGTTTCTTGGCTTTTTATTTTATTTATTTATTTATTTATTTAGTATTTTTTTTATGTGGGTAGTTCCCTGGCTGGGAACCGAACCCAGGCCGCAGCGCTGACAGCACCGAAGCCTTAGCCACTACACCACCAGGGAACTCCCGGCTTTTTATTTAAAAAAGAAAAAAACTGGTAGCTGAAGGCCGCGGTCTAGGGGCCAGGTGTGTTCGTACCTGTGGGCTTATTAGAGGACGCATGTACGGTACATGTGCGTGGAGGGGGTACACGCACATCTGCATCTATTCCTTCACCTCTGTGAAGGAGGAGGAGCTCACACTGATGCCACTCTTTCCAATTCAGGGTCACGGTGTGTTTCTCCCATATGTACCTGCTCTCTTCTGGCAGTGAGGAACATGGCTCCCTTCTCCTCCCTCCACTCGTATTTATTATGCTAGCCCAATCCGAGCCTCCACGCAGACAACGTGTTTCAAGCTGCTCTCCCAGACCTCTACAAAAGATAACTTGGCAGATAGAGTTCCAAATGTGCTCAAAGCTCTCTTGGTCTTTGTTGCACTGCCTCCAACACCTTTTCACGTGCCCACAGGTTGGCATGTACCTGAAAGCGGGCCTCACGCATTCACTGGTGGCTCCTTGTGAGCACATCAGCCCCTGTTCACACGACTCTCCAAACGCCTGAGGTGGGCGGCAGCCTTCCTGTCTCCTGCCCAGGCCACCAGGGCCCGTGGAGACTGAATAGCAACTCGTGTGCAGAAGAGGTGGGGTTCAGACCCAGTTGGTCCTGCTCACCCCCGTGTGTTCTTGCTGTGATGTGACAGCGAGTGCATTTACAAGCCGACACGACCCAATGCCTTAGACTGGCTGGCATGGGGCAGTGCTGCACTGGGGTTTTTCTTCACGTGGCCGCTCACATGGGGCTTTCCGTCTCTCTTTAGGCTTGGAAAGAGACAAGTTTGACAACAAGACGGTCACCTTCGAAGAGCACATCAAGGAAGAGCACAACATGTGGCACTACCTGTGCTTCATCGTCCTGGTGAAGGTCAAGGACTCCACAGAGTACACGGGCCCCGAGAGCTACGTGGCGGAGATGATCAAGGTGGGCGGGCCCCTGGCGGCAGGTCGCACACACACTTGGCCACGGCTCAGCACACCAACGGGGCGGTAACCTCCAGTGTTCACTGGGCCCTCATCGGGGACCAGGCCTTGGACTCTAGGCCTTTGTGTCACCTCTCAGGTGACCTTCAGAAGTACCAGGCAGGCGGTATTGTCCCCATTTTAGAAGCAGAAATGCTGAGGCTCAAAGAGCTGAGCACACGGCCGTGAGCTGGGCCCAGGGATTTAACCTAGATCTGCAGCCGTAGCCCACCTCCGTGTCTGTGCTTGGCCCTCTTCCTAACGTCGATGCTTTTTGTTGTTTTTTGGGTTTTGGTTTTGGGGTTTTTTTTTGCCTTAAATAAGCCCTGGTCTCTTATGTTTATAAGACGGGTTGGTTTGTGTGGACCTGGCCTCTCCTCCCTGGGGACCGCCGGTGCTCCCGGGAAGGGCAGGGTTGGAGGCCACTGTTCAGCTTCTCACTGATGGGGAGCATTACCGCCGTGTCCCAGGGAAGGGGCCTTCAGAGTGCCCTCCTCAGGCGGGCTGTGTGGAGGCACCAGGCATGTGCTGGGGGGCCCAGGACCAATTGTCCTCCATACCTGTGGCTTCTGAGCGTCGTCCTGGCATCCGGGGCTGTGTGGCAGAGTGAGGAGGCATTGCCCCTGAGGCTTACTGGGGGTTGAGGGCACGTAAGTGACCAGACAGGCTCCCTATGACTGAGGACTGGGCACTCTGCCCACACCTGCTCCTTGAGTGGGCACTTGGTGTTTTCTACGCAGCAATGATTTCAAAGCGTTTTCTGTGCAGCAACTCCAGCGGGTGAGGTCTGTGTGTGTAAGTGTTATCACGCCGAGGCCTGTGTGCTGGCTCAACAACCAGCAGGCCCCAGGTGACCACGTGACAGTGTTCTCACACACCCGGCTGATGCAGCTCTGCAGCTTCTGGGGGGTCTCCAGTGGCTTTCTGAGGACACTGTCGTCCGTCCCTGTGAGGTACTGCGAGTCTGGATCTGTGCTGCTCAAACCTGAACATGTGTGTGGACCAGTGTCTGCAGACCTTGCCAGAATTCAGCCTCCGACTCAGCGGGCACTGGCTGGGCTGCAATTCGCCTCCCCAGCTCCTGGGCCGTGAGGGGCTGGCCTGCACCCCACGCTTTGAGCAGTGAGTGTGTAACAGGGCACAGTGCTTGCCCTGAGTTAGGGAACCCCCTTGGCCATGGGCATGCCAAGGAGCCTGGCTCCTGACCTTCCTCGTGCAGTCAGCCGCCTGCAGCTCCTCCGTTCCAGGGTTTGACCGTTAACGTTTCCCCAAACAGGGGAGCCAGTGAGAGAGAACGCTGGGGGAAGGAGGAAGGGCTGAGTTTTCCCTACAGAGATGCCTTTACTGAGGGGTGGGGGGCGGGGAAGGAGACACGGCCCTCGGTTAGTGGAAGGGACAGCAGGGGGGCAGGAGCAAGTGTGGGACGGTGGGGGGCACAGGACCGAGCTCCAGCACGGAGGTGTTGGGTCTCCCCAGACGGGTGGAAGCCGGCTCAGGCTGAGTAACTCACCCGGGAAGAAGCAAGGCCGGGACGCATGAAGAGGAGGTGACTCCCTCGTCACCGAGTGGGAAGAGATGGCGGGTGTGCGCCTGGTGGGAGCCGCGTCCCACTCAGAGGCGATTAGGCACTCTGACAGTGGCCAGAGCAGACTGTCACTGGTGAGGCCTGTAGAGTCAGGACGCACCACCTGCACAGTCCTCGGATCCTTCCTTTTCTTCCAGTGCTTGAGACTGCCCAACGAGACCACATCTCGTTGTCGTGCATGCTGACACAAACCCGTCACCCTGCACACACGGAGACCTTCCTGCCCCAGCCTCCCGGTGTTTAGAGGAGACGGTCGTGGCTTTCACCCTTGTCACATGTCCCTCTCCCACCCCCATCTTGTCTCTCGCTCATGTGTTTGCATGCCCCCCCCCCCACCTCTCTGTCTTCGGGGGCCAGGTCTGAAGTCTTCTGGGAGTCCCCTGATGATGGTTGCAGAGGGCCCTGGTGCAGTGCCAGGTTCTGTCTCAACCATGAGGGCTCACAGGGGCCTCATGAGCTGTCGCCTGATGAGGGTCAAGAGGCAGAAGTTGCCCCCAGCCCACGTCAGGCTTCCCCCTCCACACTTCCGTGAGAACTTCCTATCCAAAGACGCCAAACCCCATAGTATCCCAGAGCTCCTCATCGTGAGTGTCACCATGGCTGGA
Organism: Lyroderma lyra; assembly: GCA_004026885.1. NCBI lineage: Eukaryota > Metazoa > Chordata > Mammalia > Chiroptera > Megadermatidae > Lyroderma > Lyroderma lyra. Next base: position 48,312 of record PVJL010005363.1, read on the forward strand.
GGAAACCAAGGTGTCATGTGCTAAGTGGGGCTCAGAGGCATGTCAGAGCACAAGGCTCAAGGGCAGCACTCCTCGGTGGGTCTGGGCTAGAACCCACGTGACCCCCTGCTGGGGGCTCCAGCACTGGCCACAGCAGGTTAGGACTGGGGGTTCTCAGCCGAAGCATTCATGGGGGCTGGCACCCCATGGGAGCTTGGCGCTGCCGTGAACACACCTAATCGGTCCCCTTGAAGGCGTGGCATCCTCCTCACGGCTCTCGCAAGGACAAACTGGCTGACCTCTGTGACAAGCCAACCCCAGGAGGTGGCAGGTTCACCAGCACTGAGGCAGAGCAGGGGCAGGAGAGAGGGTGTCGGAGATGGCAGGAAAAGTCAACCAGCGGGCTCGCCTACCTTCCTCTTACCTCACGTCCCAAAAGAAACCCAAGGCTCGGTTCCCGGCTTATTCATTCCTGGCTATGTGACCCTGGGCCAGCCAGGGGACGGCCCTGGCCGGGTTGCTGTTGGCATTCAGGGTTATCACCACCTCACATGTCTATTGATGGGCTGGCCACTTACTACAGTGTTCTGATGGGGATTACCCATCAGAACCCCCATGGTGCTCAAGTGAGAGGAACACGCGGTCCCGGGAAGTGTAGGCACTGAAGGAGGGAGGGGACCACGGCAATGGACAGTCAGACACAGACAGCAGTCAGCCAGGACGCCCGCTTCATTTCCTGGTTCTGAAACTGTGTAAGACATCTTGGCCGTTGGCATGCTGTTGCTAAGAAACACCAAAATGGGCATCCTGACTCCAGGAACCCCTCCCATGGAAAATTCCTGTGTCTTTCTCAGCAGTTCTACACATCCTTAAATGTTCAGGCAGGACAGACTTGATGCGGTCACTCTCACCACATCCCGTCAGTCACAGACATTGCGACTGCCATTGGTGTGTTTCGTGGTATCCTGCATTCTCAGTCATTGCCCAGGACCAGGGCTTTGGGCCATCCAGGGAGGGGCCCTGAGTTCCATACGTCAGATGCCATCATGAGTGTACTGAAGTCTCTGGTAGATTTGTCCCTCAGCTCAGCACGTGTGATGCTGGGACTGGCTGGGCTGCATGGAGGCTAAGCCTGCCCTCGGACCTCTAGCACCTGCCAGGGCCGAAGATGCAGTCTGATTCGTCGATTCAGACCCTGGATGGGGCTGTCTGGTCAGAGAAATGTGACGACAGAGTGACCTCCCTTACCCCTGGCAGTTCAAGTAGGGAGAAAAAACCCTGAGTATCCTCTCCCCCCTGGGAACTTGATTTTGGTGCTATCGTGTAGAGTTTTGGTGGTAGCCTTTATTATAAGCAAACTTTTATGAACCCTGAACAATTACATGTCCTCAGTAGTTCACATGCCACACACCCTTTTGTGAATAATTTTCACACCGTCTGACTTTTCCTCATTGCCGACTGAAACGAGAATTTGTGTGAGGCCATCGGTGATGACATGACAGGCCAGCAGTTGGACAGACGGAACCCGCATCAGTGGTGCATGAGTTGGACCTTTGCCTGAAGAATTTTAATACTGCACAGTGGTCAGGGTATAGGTAAAAGATCAGGTGTGTGATTCCCAGCAAATACTTGACAGCCCAATTATCTACAGCGGTCAAGTTCAGGAGAAAACTCAGTCCTGTGTTTGATAAGCAGACTTCAGTTACTTTTGCAAGTTAGAAACCCAAGAAGCATCCAGAAGGGAGGGCGGGTCAAGAAGACCAAACCTGAACTTAGAGGCAAGGCACCTCTTTTGCTAATGAAATAGAGATCTCACATCTGTATTGGGGAGTTCTGCCTTGTTAGCACAAGCCATACATGAGGGCTGTCCAGAAAAGAACCCAGCCATAAATGCCTCTGTTCTCCATACGACATGGCTGGATGCTTTCAGGTATTCCTTTGAAGCCTGGTGACCAGAGGGAACACTGTTCCCCTGCATTTCAGAATGCCCTCCCGTCCTCAGTGCTCTGGCTGCTGTCCAGGATGGCATGTTAACTGAACAAAACTCATCAGTGGCTGACTGGGGACAACATGCTCTCACCCCACTACCCCACCCCACCCCACCCCTACCCCGTGTCCTAGGATAGGCGCTGCCTCAGGAGGTCTGGGCCGTGCCACCACAGGGCAGGCTGGATAATGGCTCTAATCACTAGTCATGTTTAATCAGCACGTGTTTAATCAGCACAAACTGAGAGGAACACTGGGTGTGGCTGATCCCGCTTAATCCCCATCAGAACACTGTAGGTAAGTGGCACTGGGACAGTCTTAACCCCCTCAGGGCCACCACACTGGGGTGTGCTGGAGCTGAAGCCCAGGTCTGCTGAGTCAGAACCCAGCCAGCCCTCCCAACATGCACAGCGAGTGCCTGGCCCCAGTGTGCCGCATGCCACCCATCCAGAAGCTGCACCTGGCATCCTGATGGGCTCTGGCTCCTGTCCCCGCATCCTGCCCCCACCCGCATGGTGCTCAAGTGGCCACCTTCAAAAATGGCAAGACCCCATGGGGGCAGCGAGAGGAGTGGGGAGGGTCTCCCCGCTAATGCTGACCAGCTGATGCCTCAGTCACCAAGACAGGAGCCCCATGCCTGCATGCAGCGGGCTGCAGTTCCCCCAGCTACGGCCGGCACCACCGGGTGCTGCGGGTGTGTCGGGGTGATGGGCCATCAGGAGCCACGGAGCTCAGTTCCCGCACAGGGCGTGTCTGCACTGTCCACTAGTACAGACTTCTCAGCTCGGATTCACTCCACTGCCCTCACTTAACCTTGGAGCAGGGCAACCGATCCTTTGGTGGCCACATCTGGAGAGGGGGTAGGGTGTCCAAGTTCAAGGGGAAGGACGGTTCACCAGAACCGCAGCCAGACTCGGGCTCCCACACCCAGGCGACTCATCTGAGTGGTATAACTGCCAGAAAATTAAGCATGAGAGCCTCTGCCCCACTGTCCTTTAAGCCCGGTGCGGACTTCTCTCAGCTAGAGCAGACACTGCCTCCCTCCCCCTCCCCCCCTTCTCTCTCTCTCTCTCTGTCTCTCTCTCTGTCTCTCTCTCTCTCTCTCTCACACACACACACACACACACACACACACACACACACACACAATTCCATTGGAGGTTTTCCCATTTGTTCCATATTATATTTGTTCACTCTGCCTTTCAGAAACTACTTGTGCAGGGATATAAAAGCAAAGAAGTACTTTCCCAGATCACAAGGAATGTCAGTGTGGGAGCCAGTGGTGTGCTCTTAGAAGATACTGGGGTGCTTTCTTTCACATAGGAGAGGGGAGTCCAGGAGCTTTGTGGGAACTCTTGGCACTGGGCATCAGAAAACCCAAGTCAGAGAAGGCTTTTTGCCTGAAAACACCTCGGTGAATTTCCAAGCACATCGGTTCCATTAGCAGATTGAACACCACAGAAGATCTACAGTGCGGACACGTTGCAGCAGCGAGCCGGCTGGCCTCCACACTCGGGTTTATCTGTGTTAGATAAGACTCGTAGCAGAAGGCAGTGTGTTCACTGCCAAAGGATCGGAACGGGAACTGAGCGGGCTCCGTCGTTCACCTTCCTTGGCCCAGGAGGGAGCCTGGTGCTGTCACTCCTGCAGACAGGCACTGTCTGAGGTGGTCCGGGTGACATCCAACCAGTGAAGGGGTCAGAAGAACAACTCAGGGCCGACACGGAGCCTGAGAGCTCCTGTGAGTTGTGCTCAGATAAAAGCGAGGGCCCGGGCGCGTGCAGAGCAGCGGTGGGGCCACACGAGTAGAGGAGTGAACATAAGTTCACACAGCCATCATAGGGGGTCTCCGTTCAAGGGCGTGAGAAATTGGGGGTGCCCAGCAGACAGGACTCGGAGAGCAGGGGAGGAGGGAGGAGAGGTACACGGGGCATACCCCTAGCTCTCCCCTCACCTCACCTCTGCCACTTTGGCTGTGCTTCTCTCCATGCCAGGTGGTCAGGTCCCAGCTGTGAGAAAGTGCCATGGAAACTGTGCACACATGCAGTGATGGGGTCAGACTTTTATTCTGGAATCCCAGTGGGGATGCTGGGAGAAAGGGAGCACCTTGCCCAGTCCTGGGACAGAGACTTCTGTGGTGGTAGTGCCATACCATCAGCTGCCCTGCCCACCCTGAGAGGCCACAACCTTGGTCAGAATGTCCCCAGGGCTCCTAAAGCCCTTCGCTGTGGGTGAGGAGACAGCCCACATCACCCTCCCCAGGACGCTTTCTGACATGAGCCGACACCATGCAGAGTTCAGGAATGACAGGGCTACGGAGAGTAAGAACTGATTTGGCACTTGTGTCTTGGTGGCTGGAAGCAGTGTGTCAGCATTGTGGATGCGCCTCCCTGCCAGCTGGGCGTGCTCGTGCCCCACGTTGTGCACCTGAGCTCGGGTTCGTGTCGGTGGCAGCTGCACCCGGCCACTGCCAAACTCGGTCTCCCACCTAAACTCACAGCATGTTCTGCCCTCAGGTCTCAAGGTTCTGACATTACCATGTCCACTGTGCACCTCACAGGCCACCGCCTGGTCTTTCTGCATTTGGACCCCGGGTCTGCCCTCAGCCCACAGCTCTCCCCTCTGAATGATCCCCATTGTGACCTCTGGGGAGGGCGGGCCAGGCACTGTGTGTGACCATGAGTGCAGCAGAGCCCCAGTCTGCCGGACAGGAGCTAACATGCTAAAATGTCCCAGAGTGGCAGGCAGCCCCAAACATGCGTGGTCTCTGATTCTGGGCAGAGTGTAAGAGCCCTGTGCATGGTCCATCGGCCAAAGGTAGAGTTCAATGTGGCAGTCATGCCATTGAAGAGTTAGTCTGAAGACTTCTGTAGGAATGTGTTTGTGCTTGCTTGCATACGTATATAAGGTATTTGCTTACACACACGGCCTCCAACTCAGCCGATTTGATAAACTCCCAAAAAACGTGGTTTTCGCCCTTCCGTACTTAGACCCATCCCCTGCCCCTCCCAACCCCAGCGGGGCTACCCTCCGGCACTTCCACCCCAGGTACCTGACTTTCCTTCATTGCCTCCCTCTGAGTATCAGCTGTGTCTGATGGAGCCAGAAGGTATCGGATGCTGCTGAGAGGTGTGTGTGACCGTGAAAAACGCTCTCACCCAGCAAATGGTCAGAGCTCGACTCTTATCAACTGCGTGTATTCAGGGTCTTTAAAGCATACCTCTTTAGAACAAAGCCTGCTAGGGCAGGTGAGAGTGAGGACAGCTGGTGATGGTCAGGCAGGGTCACTGCACCTCGAGGTCAAACGAGGGGACAGGCTCTCAGCTTCTCCTTCCACAGCCTGTTACTTTCCAGGCCTCAGCGTTACCACCTGTGAACTGAGCACACCAAGCCAAAGGCTCTTGTGTGCCCCTCCCATGCAGGAGCTTGCAGAGCGGGGCTAGGAGTTCGTGAGCCGCCGAAGAGGGTCTTCTGGGGGGACGTGGGTGTCGGAAGGACACCTGAGGAACAAGCTAGTCAGTCTTCGGGGTCTGAATCTGAGGGGCCGGCCGGTCAGGCATCTGGGGGCTCGGACAGGATGGAGGCATTGGGAGCCTGCACCTGGTGGGTGAGTGCTCTGCCATGAGAGCTCAGGCCCCGGGGGCCTCGGCCCAGCCCCGTCCAAGTCAGCAGCAGTGCTGGTGAGCTCCCTCAGCTCGTTCTGAAGTCATGTGCACAGTGACAAAGGTGACATCCACTGTCACTTTTTTCTCAAGAGTGTGTCTAGGCAGGGCTGACCCTTATTTAAGTAAAACTGTTTTAGTCAAGAGGAATTTTCCAACATATAAACCAACAGGATGATAAACACTGTTTGATGGGACCCTGTTGTGTGTGAAGCAGCTTAGTAATGAGGCAGATGGGGCGTGTGTATTTGCGTGTGTGCATGCGTGTGTGCATGCATATGTGTGCGTGCATGTGTGCGCATGTGTGTATATGTGTGTGTGTGTTTCCCTGAAACAACAGTAAAGAAGTTTGGAAAGCTGTTTAAGTCGGCTTAAAACAAACAAAAAAAGTTCTAAGAGATCGAAGTTTAACCCTCATAGAATCAAAGAAAGAATAGAGGAAAAGCAATAAAATTGCTGAATTGCCATGCATAACCCCTGGAAACCTTCTGGGAGGTTTCTTAGCTAGTTGACAATGCAGGGGGTATTGCCTAATGACAACGTGTCGTGACCCAGCTGGGAGAAGAACATGTCAGCCTGACTGTCCCTTTCTTGGACTGCCCCGTGGCCCAGCCCAGCCCTGCCTGGCTCAGACTGCCAGCCCGGTGACCTCCAGCGCCCTCTACCGGGCAGCCCAGGTGCCCAGGACCCAGTGGTGGGTGCTGCCTTTTCACAGTCCCCAGGGGCCCAGGGTGACGTCAGCAGTGGCTCTGCAGCTGGCTTCCCAGGGCGTTTCATCAGAACTGGGTGTGGTCCGCCCTGCTGGCACGGGTGTCCTTGTTACACCGTGTCATCCAAGAACAGCCCTGAACTGCGTCTGGGGTGGGGACGGGTCATTCTGGCCCAGCCGAGGGGTTATATAATGTGACCTGTTCTGGTAATGGTGTTCGGCGCTTGGGAAGAGAGCCATGCTGACACCTCGGGTCGGGGTGCGCTGCCCTGTCTTTCCAAGGCTGCACCCCGAAGGCAGGAGGGCGCTGGCTACATGGACGTCAAGGGCTGCACCCCGGTGGCAGGCAGAGACCCAGCCAGCGCTGCGACGTGGGCCGATGGCACTGCTCTGTGACCCTGTTGTGTAACACTTTCCGGTTCGTGGGACACGATCTCACAGCCGTTTTATTCTAAAGGGGACGAGGCCCAGACTGGGTAGCTGAGTCACTCACTCATCCCCTGTCCTGTGAATGCCACAGGGCACCATGACCTGACTCCAGGCCGTCGCTCCTCCTGCTGACACACCGGCGTCCCAGGGCTGCCCTGGACACATGCCTATGAAATAGAGGGGTGTCAGAAGCAGAAGGAACTGGACAGGTCCTTGAATTGGGGGCTAGCCAGCAAATGCTGGGTGTGGGATCATGTTTGTTTGTAATGGCTAGACTTTAATTTTTTATAACAGTTTTAGGCTTACAGAAAAACTGAGCAGAAGCCGAGCTCCCATGTCCCCCCGCCCCTGGTTTCCCTTAGTAACGTTTTGTGTCACTGCCACTTGTGTATGTGTGTGCGTGTGTGTCACAACTGTTAAAGCCACGTGGATACATTATTACTAACTGGAGGTAGCTTACCTGCGGGCTCCCTCTTGGCATCGTGTTAAAGGAATGAACAGAATGGGCTCTGTCCCCACCACTTCATCCCTTCCCCTGCCCCCCAACCCCTGATCTTTTTGCTGCCTCTGTAATTTCTTTAGTTTGGCTTTTTTTTTTTTAACATATAACGATACTATAAATAGCATTTGCAGCGTCACTAAGCACAGTTAGTGATCATTATCACCATTTGTCACCCAAAGCAACAGATTCAGGGTTTGGTTTGGTCTTGCTCTTGGCTGCAGTCATAGAAAAGGGCGGTCCAAAGATTATTTTCTTCCTCTTCAGTGGAGATAATCACCCTAACTCTCAAAAGGGGCAAATGATTGCAAGTGTACTGAGTGTCCTGTATTCCTATCTTGGCAAGTTAAGGATTGTCTTGGACCCCCACACCCCCAGCCCCCTCTTCTGGGCATTTTCTGAGTGGACACATGAGGAGGCCAAGTGTCTTTTCCAGGGCTCCCCCACACCCCTCTCATCACACATATCACCTAGGCATCCCCCTGCCTTCTGGGTTCCAGGTTATTGCCTTGCGTGGTGAGATAAGTAGAAATTCAGTTGCTTCAATCTGAGTTGAAAGGACAGGCGTGACCTTCTGGAAGCCTCCCAGAGGGAATTGTGAAGGGCAGAGAAGCAACAGGTCCATGTTTCCTGGACCTATCTTCTCTCCCTTGACCCTTTCTTTTATCCCCATGTCCCCACCATCAAAAAAAAAAATCTCAATTGTCTAGCCTGGCGAGAGAAGAGTAAGGGGTTCACCAAGCACCGTTCGCTGTTTACGTCGTAAACAGAACTCTCGACCTGGGAGGGCTCTCTGTGAGTTGATGATGGATTACCTCAGACGTCTTTCTTAGAACAGCCTCTGCACCTCAACCTGGGAAGAAAAAAATGTGCTTCTGAGAATGATTAGCGTTTGCATCATTCAATCCAACTTCCTCTCCTCCTCCACTGTGCGTGCGCCTCGCTCACTCTCTCTCTGCCTCTCTCTCTGTGCCTCTGCCTCTGTGTGTGTGTGTGTGTGTGTGTGTGTGCGCGCGTGTGCGCGCCTCTGTCTCTCGCTCTCTGTCTCTCTCTCTCTCTCTCTGAGCCTCTGTCTCTCTGTCTCTCTCTCTCTCTGAGCCTCTGTCTCTCTGTCTGTCTCTCTCTCTCTCTGAGCCTCTGTCTCTCTCTCTCTGAGCCTCTGTCTCTCTCTCTCTCTGAGCCTCTGTCTCTCACTCTCTCTCTGAGCCTCTGTCTCTCAGTCTCTGTGCATCTCTCACACACACCCACGCACACACCCTCCCTCTTTCCAGTCAAGGATGTTTCAAGAGGTCAGTCCGCCCCCATGTCTAAGACTTCAAGCGTTTTCCTTCGCAGGGACTTTTCCCAGTTTACCTAGAAGAGAACTAACCAGAAGCTTATGCTTGTGGTCAGCCTGCTTCCGGCTGTGGCTGCAGTCAGTCTGTCTCGGTGACAGAGGTATTGCGCTGTGCCGGGAACTGCATCGGCTGGATGGCAGGTGCGGGACAGACAGGGCCGGATGACATCGGCATGTGAGGTGCCGGCAGTGCAGGAGGCACAGGGGCATCTCAGACCCCGAGCAACAGGGACAGCTGAGAGACGCTCTGTGAACCCATGAGTCACCCAGCCCCACCCTCCTGACCACACGCGCACGCGCGCGCACACACACACACACACACACACACACCTAACAATCCATGTGTAAACAGAACGTCTCTTTTGAACTTGACTTTCTCAGACGTACAGTAGAGCTAAGACACGGGAATGTTTTTGATCTCGGAGGGACTCTGGCTGGACAGGCACAGGCAGCAAGCGTCCCTGAAGTGTTTAGCGTGAGACACGCTTGGCATTTTGCATGCGTCTGAGCTGAACAGAAATGGCTGAGAGTGTCTCTGCTCTGCTCCTGTACTCATCCCTGGGGTGGTCACAGAGGGTCACTTGGGTAGGGAACCTCAGACTGCAGAGCACAGGACCACAGGGACACTGAGGATAGTTTGGCTGGAGCTGCTCATTCCTTTCAGCTGCCAGGTACCCCTGGGAATTTGACGTTGGACTTCACAGCCCAGGATGACTAATCGAAGCACTGGCCACACCCAGGATCTCGAGTTTGGGGAGTCACCCCCTTAGGGCAGGTGACAGCACGTGCCACGAGGAGTGCTAGATGCACTGCAGTTGAGTGTGTGTGTGTGTGTGTGTGTGGCTTGGGGTTCTGTGGGGTCCCCCACCTCAGCTCTTCAGCAGTAGGTATTCAGGTCGGAGTGAGGCACACAGCAAGAACCTGTATGGTGGTCATGGTGAGGGTCCCGAGCCACCCTCTTACCTCTGCACTGAAGGAACCAGGAGGCGGGGTGGGGACGGTTTATCCCTAGGATCGGTCACATGGCCCGAAGTATCCCGCCACAAGTATGACATTTCTTTAAAATCTTAGGTTTTGTCTTTAAAATCTGATTCAATTTCATGTTCTGTTCCAGGGCACCTTGTCAGGGTAATATTTCTGACTGCAGGGGACGTTCTGAAAAGAGAACCATTGTTTCCGCCTGTGGCTGTATGTACCCCTTGGGCAGGGCCTCCATGCCCCAGGACTACAGGAGCCCTGGAGGCACAGACAGACAAGCAGGGTCCGCGGGCTCCCCCAGCCCCTGAGGCGAGCAGCACAGACGCCAGCGGCGGCCACCTTCGCGCCCGTGCACCCCATCCCCTTGTCACTCAGTGGCAGTTCACAGCGAGGGTTGGGGGCGGAGGCATTCCACAAGAGCAAAGAGCTGGCCCCTGACACCTGGCCACCAGGTCTTTCTCATCCTTACACCCTCAGCACCTGTGCCAGGTGCAGAATCATAAACGTTCGGTGGTGTGTATGGCGTGCACCGGCTCACAGACCTTTCTGAAGCCAAGGGCAGGGGGTTCAGGGCGCACACGTGCCATTACAGAAGGCGGGAACCTGCCACAGAAAAGTTCTCCCTTCCGTCTGTGGTCACCTGGTCCCCTGCTGTTAGACGACGGACTAGAAGCTGTGCCTCCAACAAGGAGCTCCACGCAGACGCCTGGCCCGTGTTCAAGGGGTGCGCTTGGAGACCTCACCAACGGGGCCCCCGTCTGGAAATCTGTGTGTTCTGTTTTTGCGGAGGGCTTGCTAAGCGCACATGTGCGGGAGGGGTGGGAGAGCTTGATTGCGGATGAGCCCCCCGCCCCCCCCCCCGCATTTCAGGCATTCATTGGCATGTTGGTGACGGTGGAGCTGCGGGTGGGTCCTCGCTGCCGGCTGGAGCCACGCCCGCGCTGTCTGCCCTGGCCTCCTCCTGGGGCTGGCGGGCCCTTCCTGGGTGGGGCCCTCCCGGGTGGCGCCCTTCCGTCTCTCTCCCTCTGACAGCCCCCTGTCCAGGGCCTCTCCACGCCATGCCCATGCCACTCCTGTCTCTCTCCTATGCCTGTCCCCCCACATCTCACACTGGCTTTCGTTCTGCGATCTGAGCTGCTTCTACCTGTCTCCCCTCGTCTCCAGCCAAACTGGCCCCCTCCCTGCGCCAGACCTCTGCCTGCTGAGAACGTGTCCTGCTCGCCCCTGGTTTGGCCCAGTGCCCACCTTCCTTCTGGCCCGGCCATTTGGGTAGAGGATGCCTGTTCTTGGAGTCACTAGTGGTCGGCTCTCCCATGGAGCCTCCTGTCAGCATGTAACAGAGCAGAGCCTGCCGACTCCATTCTTTCCCACTCATTTGGAATGGGCAGCCCTGCTCTCCTTAACTACGCTGAAGGGCTGTGGGGGTGGGGGTCCCCGCACACTTCGTCTCCGCTTCAGGGAGGTCCAGCAGGCCGTGACCCTGTGTGTGTGGCTCACGGCTGTGTCGTCACCACCAAGCACAGAAGTGTCCCTGAATGAAGTGTTACTGGATATGTTTTCTTTTTAGAAGTATTTTCTTCCATGAGCACTAACCGTGCTCATACTTCTGATACGAATCCAAAGTACTGTCAAACAACCACCCCACAAGCAGCGGCACTCGGAGCGGCAGTTCACAACCTGTAACGCCAGGTGATTGTCGGGATCCCCTTTGAGACACAGGAGTTGGTTCTATCCCCACCCCTCCCGAGGACAAGTTCCTTCCCTGTCGGCATTGCAGACGTGCAGTGGAATCACCGGTCCCTCATCATCCTCCTGGAGTGTGGTGTTCTGTCACACCCCGGTCCGTGGTCAGCGTCTGACAGTTTTTTCTGTTTTTTTTTTCTCTCCCCCCCCCCGCCGCCCACCCAAGTGGGACCGTGGAGTTTTCCTCTTCTACTTCTCTGCCCCCCTCCTCTGGATGAGTCTAAAAAGCCGTGACTGGACAGCAGGACCTCCGGTGGCTGGGCCAGCCTTGTGGTTCGGGCTCATGGTCTCCTAGCATGGGCCGTGCCCTCCCTCCTCCCCTTGACAGCCCCCGACCCCCTGCGCCCCCTCCCGAGAAGTTAGGCTGATTTCCCCTTGGAGCTGTGCAGCTTGAACATGGGGTCTTTTCCCGGCGGGCAGGCGTGGCTGCACCTGAGGGTTGACGCAGGAGCCGTGCATGGAGTCAGGGTGGGCAGCGCGGGTCAGCGTTGTGGACGTCTGCGCTCCTCCAAGCGGAGGACCCCCAGCGCGAAGCCAGTTCCAGACCTGGCCACGCTGCAGACGCTGGTCAGTGCTCTTTGAGGTGGGGGTCGTGTCGAATGGTCTTTAGCCCGCTACCTGGCGGTGGGAAATTGACGGAGTGAGTGCAGACTCCCAGTCTCGTGTGAGTGCGGTGCTGGGCGCGCAGCTGGGCGTGCGGAGGCAGCAGGGCCACTTCTCTCCTCAGCAGTCACTGGGAGCAGCTGAGGGCTCCCTAAAGCTCAAGCATCTAGCGTCGGCCCAGGCAGGAGACGTCCGCAGGCACTGACTGAATGTCTGTCGCATCCCAGTCTCTGCTGTGGTGTGTTCTGATGGTCCTGGCGCGCTGTGAGGACTGAGCCACTGGACTCACAGATGCCGTGTCACCAGTGTGGCTCACCTTCCTTGGAACATGTTTAGCTGGTTCTTGTTTGGCTTCTATGTTGATAGATTGCTTTAGGTCAAAGACACAGTGTAACTGTCTTGCCTGCTTTTTGACATTTAGAGTCTCCTGGAATTTTGATTTTAACCCTGTCAGACCTGAGGCCCTGAACCTAACTGTCCCCTATACCTGGGCTCCTGAGCATTAAAGAGAAAAAACCAACATGATATAGAAAAATGTTATACATGCAAACAAGTGGTTAGAGTAAGATGGAACTTGGAGACATTTCTTTCACGTACTAGACACAGTACCAAAAATTAGGTCCAGCGGTATAGCAGCAGACTTGGAAAGGACCGAAAAATCGGGACAGCGGGCTGGTGGGGCTGTGTCAATGTGTTGGTGCCTTCTATTGTATACAGCAGCAGAGGCGGCCCAACTCCGGCCTGTGGGCCAAACCCGGCCTGCCGCCTGCATTCATAAAGAAAGTTGTATTGCAACATAGCCACACCCATCCACTTATGTACACTCTAGGGCTGTGTCCAGGTGACAGTGGCAGAGTCGTCGTGACAGACTCTATATGGTCCCCAAAGCCGAAGAGACTATCAGAAGAAATTTACCTACAGACAAATTCTGCTGACTGCTGGTGTCCACAGAGCAACAGCAGCAAGTCTGCACGCATGCATTGGCCGGGGCGGGAGCGGGCACAGGTGCTGTTAGAACCCCAGGTCGAATCTACCCTGATGAGGTCAGATGGTAACAGCAGGTAGATGTGGAATGAGTACGCTTTCCCCCTCGCCTCGTGCTGGTGAAGCTTCTCTCACCTGCGTCTCTCTAGGGGACGTGTCTGTGAGGCATACTTGTCAGGAGGAAGGTGGTGTGGGCAGAAGGAAGTGACGTGGGAGGCGGAGTCCTTTCCCACCGCCTGTCAACCAGTAGTGAGAACTGTGACAGAAATAGGCTGTAGCTATCAGAGGACAGGTGGAGATGGATGGGGGCGGGCCTTTCTTCTACCACGGAGGGCACCCACCGAGCACCTGGGGCTGGAAGGAGAAGGGAGCACAAGGAGACAGAGGTTTCCATCGTCTCCCAAAGAGGGAACTTGAACCAGCAGACCCAGCCCTGTTCTGGGCCTCTTCCCAATCCCCTACCAAGCACACGCGTGTGCACGCACGCACACGTGCACGCACGCACACATGCCTGTCTGGTAAACCCAGAACATCCAGGAGCTTAAAATTTATTCTGCTTCCAGAATATGTACAAGTGATTTTCCAAGTATAGAGCTTTTAAAAATACATAGTGCAGTGTGAGGTGCCCAGAGCAGTCTGATCAGAGACAGCAACTGCAACGGGGGGGGGGGGGGGGGGGGGGGGGGGGGGGGGGGGTGTTGTTTGGTGGGGCTGGGCTTTCAGTCGGGGAAGGGAAGGGAAGTCCCTGAGATGGCGGTGACAGTGGCTGCATGAATGCCTCTGAGCTGTACACCTGAAAGTGATCGAAATGGGAAATTTTGTTGTTTGTGACTTACCACGACTTTCAAACCCAGATACTCGTCACATGATTGGCAAAGATTGCAGGGGCCACATTTACGCACAGGTCAGAAATCTTGTTTGGAAACCTCCTTTCTCTCTATGTTTAATTTTAGAGTGACTTCCTCTGAGAATGAGGAGGGCTCAGCTACATGTCATTTAAAAAACACTTACTGAGCGGTTAAAGAGACCAGGAGCAGAGGCAGCCCGGTGACAGACGGCACGGCGACGTGGTCGGACTGCCTCTCTCGGCGCTGCTCCTCGGAGTCACTCCCACTTTTTTTCCCACCGTGTTCCAGGAGAGAAACCTGGACTGGTTCCCCAGGATGAGGGCCATGTCCCTGGTGAGCAGCGACTCGGAGGGCGAGCAGAACGAGCTGCGGAACCTGCAGGAGAAGCTCGAGTCCACCATGAAACTCGTCACCAACCTGTCCGGCCAGCTGTCCGAGCTCAAGGACCAGGTGAGGATAGCACACCTGAGTCCTGGCACGCATGCCTCTGCACACACACACGCACACCGCACACAGACACACACCCTGCCATACACTACCACACACACAATCCCACACACACATACAACCACACTCAACCACACATACCACACACACACATACACCCCAAGATAGGCGGTGGGGAATCAGTAGTGCTCATGTGTCTGTCACCTGGATGGAAAAGGGACTGGGCAGCAGAGGACGGACTCACCCAGCCCCCAGGCCCCCTCCACGACCCTGCTACGGATGAGCCACCACACTGCTAAGGGTGAGGTTTGAACATGCAGAGCAAGCCAGGAAGCAGGGAAATGCAGGCTCCTTCAACGTGCGAGCCGTCGCACCCAAGACACATACACTCAGCCTCCAGGGATGTGCTGTAGCCACGGAGCAGTTCCTTCTGGTCCGTGCATTGGCCACATCCCTGCTGAGTGGCAGCCAGAGTGCTGAGGACACCCCAGCAGGCAGTGTGGACGTGTCCCTACCCTCAGGAGCGTGATAGTCCGCCCAAGCCCAACCCGCCCCCAGCCACCACAGAACACTTTGCCCTGGAAGCTAAGGGAGGGGCAGATCTGTACCAAACCCTGTGTCTCTTTCCCCTTCTGACTCCCTTCAAGTGAACCTGAAAAGGCAGGCACTTTCCCCAGGTGGGTGACTGGCTGCCTAGTGATGGGTGCAGCCGTGTGTCGGGGACGGCCTCCTCGCCATGCTGACTGGCTGGCCCTGGGCAGACCTGGCCACAGTAGGCTTTGAATCAGCTCCATAGACAAGACGATACATGTTGCACAGCAGCAGTTGTGGAGCCTGGCTGCCCACGGTGAGCCGCCAGGTCCCCTGCAGGTGATGACTCAGGCGCGTAAGCACAGGTGGAGACCCAGCTCCTCTCGGAGAGGTCAGCAGAGCCCCGTTTACCATCTTACTTTGATGGTATGATCTTTCCCAGCTACATGACTCCACACTGTGCCCCAGGACACCATTTGGCCTCAAGTTCTTTGCTTTCTGTGTATTAAGATGCAAATAAAAACTAAAGAGAACAGAGGTCTTGTTTCGAAGGCTATCTACAGTACTGAGCTCAGTTAGCCAGCTAACGTAACCCAAATCAGTAAAACTGACCGACGTCCAACCAGATTGCTCTGCTCATTGTCTGTTACGTTTTCCCCTGCTGGGAGGAAATTGACAAATGCTCCACAGGGCCAAGCCCATCCCGAGGACGGCTGCTTCTGTTTGCCCTCCTCCGTGAAGGCAAGGCGAGCATCTGCACACATCCAGCAAAGCTTTAGTGACCTCCTTGTCCCCTTTGGGGAGCTGTGGCTCCAAGAGTCTCTGTTCAGGCAGATGTTTTAAATTTGATGCCAAAAAATCGCACAGAAACTACTCTCCTACAGAAGGAGTAAGTGGAGGAACTGTTGAACTCTCCCGGACACATCCACTTTGAGATGTGTCTGAAGCAAACTAGAATCTGGCACCCCACATGAGCCCCCCCTCTGGAGGCATGGCCTGTCCCTTCAGGGCTGAGAGCCTGTGGCCGGGTGCACTCACAGAGGGTGATTCTGGGGCTGCTCCGGTGCACGCCGTGCAAACCAGGGAGCCAGGTAAGTGGGGTGAGCTCAGCGGAGACCTTGGGGGTACGAGGGCACGAAGGCATACCAGGGTCTGGGCTCTTGAGCTTCCGGTGAAGGTGTCACTTTCAACAGGGCGTGTTTTTCAGTGTCACTCATTGCGTCACGCTGCCCCAGGTCTGCCTTTGCATGGCTGACTGCATGAGGTCTTACCTCGTGTTTTTCCAAAGAGACTTAAAGTTTCCGAAGGCCCATCCGGCTGCGCTTACACACCACGGAAGGGAGTTCCTGGCCGTGTCACACACCTGAGCAGTGGGGAGAGCCAGCATTTTTAAAATTCAAGGCAGAATTGTTGCTGTGAAGCCAAAATGTTAGCTTAAGCAAAATATGTACAACTCGACTGCCTGTGGACCTGAAGGCTCACTGAGTGACATTAAAACTGGTGGGGCTCACACTGCTCACTCCGGCCCCTCGTGCACACTGGCGTGGAAGGTGGCGGTGAGAGCACTCGTCAGAACACCTTGCCCCTGTGAGCGAGTTTGAAATTGAACCACTTTTTTTCTTGGAAAATATCATATGCTAAAAAGAAAGATGAGGAAGGCAGTAGTATATTTTCAAGTGCCTTCATCAGCATTGATCTGCTCAGGTCTTACAGGGCCCAGAATTACGGGGAATGTCAGCCTAGCTGCGTTTATCAGGGAAAGTTTGCTCCTTGCAGGAGGGATTAGTCAGCATTTTCTTTTGATTATGTAACAAATCTTTAACGCATTTATTTGAGAATTAACTTACTAAAACTATTTGAATTATATCAAATGTGGTGTGTAACCATCAGAAAGATTTCTTAAATCATTCTACATACAAAGCCATGTCTGTGCCTGAGTGGTATTTGTGAGACTTCCTGCCCTCCAGAGGGGAAAAAAATTGAATTAAAAATGAAAAACCCCACTGATTAAGGGACAAGGAACTCTGATAGATGTATTAAAAAAAAAAAAAAAAAAAAACCGGGAGTGCCCTGATGGTGTAGTGGCTTAAGGCTTCGGCATTGGCACTGTCAGCGCTGCGGCCTGGGTTCGATTCCCAGTCAGGGAGCTACCCACATACCAAAAAAGCAAACAAAAAAAAAAACCAGCTAGGAAAGAATTCCATTTGCTGGGAAGAGTGCTGGAAGACACGAAAATTGCTTTATCACTGAGATGTGTTTTCAGATCTTCTGGTTCAAACACCAGCGTGATGGAGCAACAGCTTAAGTGTGGAAGTCTTTGGTTTTCATCTTTACTGTTACTGACCCCTGTGATGGTTTTTTTCTAAAAAATATCAATTTCTTATCGAGGGTATTAGTAAGGCCCTGGTCAGTGGTGTCACTTTTCCTGCCGCCACCAGGAACAGCTGATTAGAGCTGCTATTCTAAGTGTTACTCGATGATGCCCCGACGTTCCCCTCCCAAGAAATTCTGAACCCGAGCTGTGACTCTTACATCCTTATTCCAAGGAGGAGAGCTGGGGGAAGAACCTGACACTCCCTGTGTGCGTGTTTCTGTCATAACGCAGAAGAGCAAACTGAGAGAGGGATCACTTACTAGAAGATGTGACTGGCTCCCTCAGGACAGCGACGCTGGCCTACTAGGGATGCAGGAAGTGCTTGGGCGCTCGGGCCCGTGGGCGCGTCCCCACGTTTGGCATCTTTCGCGCACGAGGGCTGCCCAGTTAATGGGAACTGCACAGGGAAGGAGTAACAGGACGGGAACAGTTGGGCAGAGGTGGAAGTCAAATGCGTAGCAAACCTGGCTTACGGTCGGTGTCCCTTAACACGGTGCTGGGACCACAGGAGGACCGAGGGGGTATCTGCCCTCCAGGTCCCATAATTAGCCTCCAGCAATGTGAGGTGGTAGGAAAGCTCCGTTGTCCCGGGGCTTCACGGAGCACAGCAAAGTCCATAGTTAGTCCTGTGTGAGGTGTGGAGGGTCCAAGGAGTCGGGCGTTGGCAATCTTGCAAGCAGGTGACTTCCGGGCTGGCTTCCAGGAGAGGAGCCAGCACGAGCAAGGGCGTGGGAGCGCACGCACACTCAGGCAACGGCGCCGTGTTCCGGTAGATGCGGCGGCTCCTGGGCACGTGTCGCCTCAGACTGGGAGACTAGTAAGGAGACAGATAAATGATCGTTCAACGTGGTCAGTATGTCACGGGGATGTGAAAAGACTGCCCTGGGGTGGAAGAAAAGGGAGCTGGTCACTTACCCCGATTTTAGGGGCAGGACTCAGTAATCACCCCGGAAACACTCAGACGGGGTCACACGGGAGCTTGGTCTCAGAGCGTGGGAGAGTTCGCAGGTGAAATCGAGAGGAGCAGGACTCTGGATGTGAACGGTACTTGTACCTGTCTGTGAAGTCAGTATAATTGTACTCAGGAGACACTTTGGTGTTGGTTCGGGGTGTTCTGGGCCCGTCGCGGTGAGCGTGACTGCTTTCGTGGACTACACAGATGAGTTCGGATTCCTCGAGTTCCCTGACCGTTTAGAACCTGAGTAACCAAGACCTTCCTGTGACACGCAAGCAGTTTGTCACAGACTGTGGAGGTCTCTGACGACCCAGACGGAGGTTGTAGGCTGCTCAGGAGCCTCCTGGGCCGGCCGGTTCCAGCATGGTGTCAGTTTGCCCGTTTGCACTGGACACACAGCGTCCCCACGAAAGAGCTCGCAGGGCGCAGCTGCGCCGGGCTTGGCCTTTGCTGCCTGTTTAGCCTGTGTCAGGCGGTGGCAGGCTCCGTGCTCATGCAGAGACGTGAACAGCACTGCTTCCAGATTCGTGCTCCGCGACATGGGGGCTCCGAGGGTCTGAAACGCGTCTGCTACACACGGGGCGCTTCACGCTGTTCAGAACAGGTTCTTCGGTATTAGAACTTTGAATACAGTCAGTTACCTCAGATCCGAATCTGATGTGTATTCTTACCCAGTCAGTTCTGCTTCAGATGTCCAGAGAACACTGTGTGAGGCTCTGCCGAGGGTAGACTTCGGATACTATTTCTGTTTGTTTTGATGTAGGTAACAGTAACAGATCATAGTGATGCCTTGGGGAGGGGGCGAGGGTGGTAGAATTGAGCTAATCAAGCCAGAACTTAGTAAGATTGGCACTGATGGGCCAGGGAAACCCGGCTGGCCAGCACTGGTGGCCTTGGTTTCTCACCGGCCAGACTCAGTCCTCAGGGGTTCTGTTCTGGTTATTGTCCCCTAGTGATTGTAAATGGATGATGGCCCCTGCCAAAGGGGCCAAGTCCTTCAGCAGTTGTCCGATTACTTCTCACTTACTAGTCACTTAAGTAACAGCCAGTCTGTCTGAAAGGCCGTGGTTGAACTGGTGACAGTTCCTTTAAAGAGCTGTCACTCAGCTGAGGACACTTTGGGAGGTAGCTGGACTGTCCTCAGTCAGTTCTTTATGAAAAGCTTTATTAAAAGCTACCTTCTGGACATAGTCCTTGTAAATCTTCTCTTCTGACTTTTAACAGAAGGCATTCCACAGGAGCCTAAAAATAGTATTTTGATTTTGTAAAGGAAAACTGCTATGTTTTAAATAAGAGAAGAGAACCACTTCAAAGTGGAACTTAGGTAAGTTATTCTTGCTTTGTGTTCTCTCAGGGTATTTTGTACCAGAACTGGTCCAAGTGAGAACTGGGGTTCATGCGCCGACCGCATGGCAGAGCCCGCACCGAGCAATCGGCACACTCTCCGTCGGTTCTCTACCAGGAGAGACGCGTTGCCATTCTAACTGTATGAACGGAGAAACACTGAGAAGTTAAACAACACAAAACCATGAGAAATAGTTCTGTCTGGGTCCAGAGCCCACGTTCCTGTTATTACTCCACCCTCACTGCTCTCTGGTGTTAGGAAAATGGAAAACCTAGGAGCAGGGCCTTCGGCCACTTGTAGACGACCATGCATGGAGCATGTATTCCGAACAGCCTTTTTTATCTTGATTGGCTTAAATGCCAGCATCAGATCCAAGGCTGGGACCCCGGGGTTTAAGAGCAGTGTGAAGGCAGAGTTAGCACGCCCCAAAGCCCCTAGGACAGATCTAGACGCTGTGCACAGGAGAACAGACGCCGTCCAGCAGCCAGACGACAGGACCAACAACCTCTCTTGTTCTAGGTTCTTAGTCTTCGGAAGGGGTCCTTCCTGGCCTGTGTGATCCTCAGTGTGCGGTGGCCAGAGCATGCGTGACGCATTTGTCACTCTGGATCCCAGTGAGGTGTGAGGACGTTCCTTGTCCTCCAGATGGGCTGCGTAATTCTTTACTGTCAAACAGAACCCCTGCCCCCCAGACCCTGGATGGAGGACTCAGGATCCCGCAGGCCAGAGGCCTAGCCCTCAGACACAGGGCTCTGAGCATACTGAGTTGTCACTGCCTCACAGAGCTACTATTTTCCCATGAGTCCCCATCATGTGGACATGGATTTGGGGAAACACTCAAGAGTCCTATATTTCTGTTGTCCTGTGTTTCTTTTCTGAAACAAGGAGCAAACAGTCCCTCCAATGTCACCTTGCAGGGCCAGGGCGCAGAATTCCCCGCGCTGCTGAGGAAGGTGTTCTTTCTGAAGTCGTGAATGTGTGATACAGTGACGGGACACTATTTGTAGAAAGTGGGTTTCAGTGCAAACCGTAACCACAGAGGTAACTCTATGGTTCAGGATCTGATTTGACGTACAGGAAGTGTCTGGGGCTAATGATGAAACTCTTTGACTTTCCAGATGACAGAACAAAGGAAGCAGAAACAGAGAATTGGTCTTCTAGGACACCCTCCCCACATGAATGTCAACCCACAGCAACCAGCATAAGCAAGTGAACTAAAGAAGTCGTACTTACCTTTTTAATTATTATTAGTGTGGGTGTGGCTAATCAGTTCTGACTCACCCACAAAGGTTCCATTTACGTTTAGTACATTTGTAAATAGTCAGTTTTATACTGTGTGTATATGGTTGCTACTCCAAAGGTTTGGATATATGTATTGTAATTAGAATTGTTGGCACAATGACGTTTTCATTTGTGCCAAAAATACTAAAACTGCTTTTTTTGGAAGGACTAAAGAAAGCACCTGATTTGCACTTGAACCAGATTATAGATTTAAAACTATATGACATGTATTTTGTATTTAAAACTAGAATAGCCAATATTTATGTTTTTTTTTAAATAAAACTGTGCAATACGGATTATGCAATCACAATAAATTTGTAACTCCTGGGTATCCTAAAGGGAGTGCTCATCTTTGAAGCTGGTGTAACAATGTAACAAATGGTTAAATATCCAGTGCTGCTGCTGCCGCCAAAATCATACTAAGGGTGAGTTTCAGGCCCCTGGGCATTTTGTACCATGTAGTCATTCTGTGCTGATACTGTTCCTCGTGGCTAGTGGCACTAAGCCTCCGTCTCATAGTGAGAAAGCTCCAAGCCTATGAACTATCAAGTCAGCATTCACTTTAAGAAAAGCAACTTTAGTTTCAAAGATACTTTTAAGCTTCTGAATTGATCATTTAAACTATTTCTTTAAATAAGAGCTAAAGTAGAGACTCAGACTTTAGCTTGTGAAGTTAATGAATTTTTTAAATGGAACTTTTTTGCAGCGTTTGGGGTAAATGTGTATACTGCTGGCCAATCAATGTCATCACCTAGGTGAATTCTGATATCATATAATGAAGAAATGGATAATTGATGGTTCCCTAGGTTACCTGGTCCAAACAGTAGAGCTGAATATGTTCTTCATCTGAGCAACGTGCTACAGTCGCTAAGGATCAGTGAGTGACACGTGTGTCCAGACACGACGAAATGTGATCACCCCATTAGAATTCAGCATCGGACACTCACGTGTTTTTCCTGTGAAAGGGCCACGTTTTGGTTTTATTTTTTTGTCACGTGATTTCTTTCATTGATGGAGGAAAAGTATGAAAGGAAACTTTTATAGCTGTTGCCTAGTTTTGTACATGGATCTCATTTTACAGGAGATGTCTCTGCAAAAAAAGTTTAAAAATGTACTGAGAGCAGAGTTCCGAAATGAGTACCTAAAGTTTGTAAATGCATATATAAAAATAAGTATTTAATAAATGATGCAAAAGATACAGTAACCGATGAGTGGCTTTCTTTTGGCATTTCTTTGCGTGTTAACAGCTAGTGGCCTCTCCATTTACCATCACCCACGCCAGATACACGCAGTAGTATTTCTATGCTTTTTCTGCCAGTTCCTTGAGTTCCGGTTAACGGAGGGTCTGCTGTACATATTTTCTTTAGGACCGATTTAAAGTGCCACTGGCCTCATGACTAGATTAACTCAGAAAATAGGTACCCGACTGATGAGCACTCTGAGGGCGACAGCTTGAGCAGACACCGGGAGTGTCTGGTGTTCATTCGCTGTTCTGGGTGAGTGACAGCCAAGCGCTGGGCAGAGGGCGCACAGCACCACGTGGTGGGGGGGGCGGGGGGGGGGGCGGGCTCTGCCAGCCTCCGCTTCCGCCGCGGGCGCTTCCCCTTGAAGCTGTTTTCGTTTGTGACCAGTCGTCCTTCAGGGTCCTCCTGCAAGGCCATGGAGACGTCGTACAAAGCAAACTCTTCCAAAGGGAGAAAATCGTGCTCCCTCCTCAGCAACCTCCACCGGGGTCGCTCCCTCCACCCCGCTTTCTCCTGGGCCTTGGCCAGTGATCATTACCACCAGCGCGGGGGACTGGGTTGGCAGTCAGTTCCGTTTGGGGACTGGGTTCACAACAGCGCCCCTACTGTGTGAGTTAGCCAGCTTACGCGAACACGTGAGTACTCCCCAGGCCGGGCAGCGCATCGCCACACAGGCCCTGATCGGGCGGGCCCCGCAGAGGCGCGCGCATCTCTGAAGGCAGCGGCCACCCGGGACCCAGCTCGTGCTCAGCCGGCGCGACCCGCCCACGCGGGCTTCCCTTTGATGCGCAGCGCCACGTGGCTCCCAAGCCCCCTCGCGTTCACCGGAGAGCTCTGCATGCACACGCTCAGGCGCCGCTTTTACAGGTTTGTCGTGTTCCACTTGAATCCTGTCATTTAAGATACAAATCTTCCTTCCCTTCACCGGCTTCACCAGGAAAATAAAGGGAATGGACGCAGCTCCACCCACCACGACCTGCGGTGGGCGTCACCTGGGAGTTCAGGTGTGAACCCGAAGCTGGTACAACTGCACCGTGAAATGGGAAGTTAGAAGGCCCGTGGCCTTTGCTGTGTGACTGCGATTTCACCTCTCCCCACACATGGCCTTGCCAACACCTCTGTTTCAGGCACTGAGGGCCAAGTCACCTGCAAAGTAGCCTACCCGGATAAAGAATTAGTGTCGGGCTGAGCAATTACCGTGGTAGCGTAGTGCTAACACGTAATCTTTGGGGCGTTGATTACTTAAATTTAAGTCTGCTGTAGCACCAGTTCACATTTCCAGATTTTGCCAGTTTCCTTAATTTAACTAAATTGTGTGTTAGGTCCAAACGGTCTGAGAACTTCCATCCCACTTTCCCAACATTTCTAGTACCTTACCCTTTTCTACTTCTATCCCTAAAATTATGTAGTGATAAACCTATTTCCCCTACAAATAAAAATTCCACTCTTGGTTTGCTGGGTCCTAAAGCTTTAAATGATAGTCCATCCTGTACAGTTTTTCTCAAAAGTGTATCTTTCTCTACCCCTTCCCCCTCACCCCGCCTCAGACACACAAAATACTACTACTCTTATTTCACTCTTTAAAAATCCAATTCAACTTATTCGATTTGTTACCAAGTTCATGTCGTTATTCGTTCTTCATTCAGCCAATTTTTAGTCATTGTTTCCTTCTGAGAATAGATTGCTTGATTTTGCCCCTGTAAAAGACAGTTCTTTCACTCTGTTTAAATATTAGTGAACATAAATTAGGCGTCCCAGCGCTCTCCCCTGCGCTGGGGAGAGTTGGCTTCCACAAATAAAGTGGAAGCCAACCAGCAACTCAGTCTTTGTAGCAGCAAACCAAAGTTTTCCTTGTGTGCTAGTGGGAAATAATCAAGCTCCTCACAGTAAAGTAGGGAATTCACTCAGTAAAAACCTCAATTCTATATCTCTGTATCCTCCCACTGGATATGGTCTGGGTCACACATTAATGAGAAGCAGGCAGAAAGCTTCTGACACAGGCAGGCCTCGGAGATGTTGCGGGCTTGGTTCCAGACCACCGCAGTAAAGCAAGTTGTGACCTTTTTTGTTGGTGGAAGTTCTTGCCTTCAATTTGTAAAAAATGCAACACGTGTGAAACACCATCAGGCAAACCGCAACACGACAAGGTGTGCCTGTGGTTATTGTCAGGGTGTTGTCATGAGACATTAGCCTGACTTCTGGGCGGTACAGACAGAAATTCACAAACCTTAAATTACAAAAGGAGGATAAACACAGAGAAGGAGAGTCGGGTTTTGCTAAAATAATGTTGCTACAGATCTTAAAAAACAAGGTATGTGCTTGAAAGAAGGCTTAGATGATCTAGAACCATAAAAGTCACCTTTACATAAGACAGGATAGAATAACAAAAGACTCCTGCTGGAGCTTCTGGAGAGGCGATGCTCTGTCCATCAGCCATTCAGCTGGAGCAAAACTTTAATTTTAAGGATAAGAAACTGAGCCTTAGGGAGGTGAAGTGCTGCGTCCAAGGACTCAGCCCCAGAGCAAAGGCCTCCTGACTTAGCCAAACAGAGAGATGGCTCTTCCTGCCTGCAGTCTCCTTTCCAGGAAAGGGCCATCGTGTCTGATCAGCAGTTTCCCATCACAGTTCTCTCCAGTTGCTTAGCAGAAGTGTAGCCTGTCCTACAACACACCTTGATTTCTTTTCAAGTCTCTTTTTCATGAGGATCTACTAATTAGAAAGTACTGGATGCGAATACTTTGTCAAAGCCAAAAAGAAACTGTCACAAAGATGCTCCCCAAAACCTATCCAACTAAGGCCTCATAGAAGCCCCTCTTCTCTAACAGCATTTTCCAAAAGGAGAGCGTTCTCTCCGGCCGGGGGCTTCCTCTGAGGGGCAGCACTCGGTCCCGCCGGGCGCCCATCCCACCACAGAAGGGGCTCATTAGCGAACTCTGCTTTGCTCGTGATACTGATCATTTGTTAACAATCAACTGGGATGCTGGAAAACCCCCATAAAGATTTCGATTTTACAGAAAGTACCCAAAATTCCACCAGTTTTGCATCACAAAGCAGTTTGTGAAGTTTTGAGTAAAATGCCGTGTGTGGTTTTTGTGGGTGGTTGCAGCTCAAAACGACTATTAGACCTCCAGGTTTACCTGCAGAGGAGAGCGCTGGGACGGCAATGATAAATTAAGATGATCATGATCGTCACGACAAACACTTTTTTCCATGTCAGGTGCTGGATGCCACATTCAGCAACTCTTGCAATCCCCAGGCTCCTTCAGAAGCACAATTAGCCTTCAAGTCTGCACCCCAAAACCCACCAAAACGAAGAAAATCAAAAGACAGACCAAGGGCTGCTTTTGACATTTGGTCAACTCAGACGATGGTTATGAACTAGGGTCCCTCCAGCTGCTCATATCTTAAACTCATCTCTAGCTTACTGGACACTGTATTCTTTAAAAAAAAAAAAAATACCAAAGGAGAAACTTACCACACTGAAAGCGTGTTAAGGTCATGACAAACCAGTGTGAAAGAGAATCCTCACACCTCGACGGGAAACTGCGCCATCCACCCAGCCTGGAAAGAAAAAAGAAAGCTAAAAAAACCACTTGAGAGTGAGAAGGCAGAGTTTGAGAAAACCCCTAAGGTGAATTCTGAACAACAAGAGCCCCACAGCACAAAGAGTGTGTGCGGTGTGCAAGACCCACGGACAGAAAGGCTGCCAGCCTGTCGGCACTTTGCTCACCAAAAGACGGCGGGTCCTGGGGAAGAGCCATGGCAGGCCGTCCAGGCACGTAACCTGTTCATGCTGCAACAGAAGTGGCTTCCTGAATCCTTTTCTCACGTACTTGTCACCTTTAGCCTCTCCTGTGTCAGAAGCTCGCTCACTTCAATGCCATGACCCTGAGCGAGTTCTTTAATCACAGAAATGTCACCCCCATTCACCTGCTGGTGTCTGGTCTACCCCAGTGCTATTACTACCTCCCCACAATCTCAGCTGCAGACTGCAGACCCAGCTGCTCTGTGTCCCCCTGTGTGTGCCAGAGGCTATTACGCTTGGATCCCTATGTTTTAGGAGTCATTTTATTTTTAAGTGAATCTCTAATATCCAAGTTAGGTTTTAACTCTCAGTTTGAACTGAATTCATCAAGAAAACCATTGTACAGCTCATGACTTCCAGATAATTACTCTCCTGTTTGTGATCAGTGTTGAATTTAAATGTGACTTCTTTAAAAAAATATTTTTAAATAGGGGACCTGGCGCAGCCCTGGAGGCTGCTGGAGCAGCTGCAGCGGTGGCAGGGCAGAGTCTGGTCGCTGCAGCTCGGAGCCCCATGGTCCGGGCCGGCCTGGCTGACTGTTTGGCCCATACCATCGCCGGGAGTCGCTGCCATCCATCGGGCCCTGCAGGGGCGCAGGGTCCCTGTTCTGAAGTGAGACCATGTGCCTGGCGTGGCTGTCCCTGCATCCATCTTCAAGTGCAGACTGAAAATTCTCTATTATGCAGAGCAACTTTAGCCCCCATTCCCAGCCACCCCCATCTGGATTAGCCCTTTACCTTGACCTACCAACCAACCAACCAACCAACCAACCTAACAAAGAAAAACTGTAATTCAGCTGTCCTTCACTTCCAATGCAAAGAGCAAGCAGCTCATATAATAGCATTTTTTTTTCCTTCAAGAGTCATCCCTATCTTATAGAAGAAGAAAAAAATAATTCAGAAGGGTGAAATGATTTGGCCAAACTAGAACATCAGCCCTGAGATTGAAAGATAGATCATGGGATCATATGAGTCTGTCACATGCATTCTCCTACATGCCAGCTTCACTGGGCCACGTGCAATCCTACTGATGAGGTGCTTGGGTCCCCTCCTCTCCCGGCCACCTGTTTGAGGAAGACCTGCAAATGCCAGATCAAGCCCTAAGAGACGCAAAGGGAGAGTCAGTGTTCTTAAAGGAGAGGCTTGCAGCTAGCTCGTGCCCGTATCGTGGTACCTAAAGTAGTTCCTGCCAATAACACGTCTAGTACATGTGAAGGGGAAGAGAGACTTCGCAAAACTTCACTTAATTGGCTTGAGGGTTTTGGAGCCAAGGCCAATTAGGAGTCTTTCATTACAGAAGAGGTAGCTAGCAGCAGCCCAAAAGGAATTACGTGGGGAATATACCATCAGGCATGCACTACGCTTTTTGCGGCTAATTGACCATTTTATCTTAGAACTAACCATTAGTCATAATGCCTCTGGCTCAACCATCTGCTTTGCGGCCCCAAACCACCCTCCATCGTTCCCTCTAACCAAGTGACCCCCCTCCTTTCAATTCTTGTAGCAGGGAAAGCTGTTGGCCCCGGGACTGTACGTTCCGACCCACGGGCACCTCCGCACTGTGCCAGCCCCGGTCTAACAACGCCAAAAGGTACTCACTCCTTCTACAGTCCACAGAGGACTGTGGCACTTCTCAGATTATACCTGAAGAGACATTTTTAGGTCATATAAGGAGATTATGGCCATTTGGGGGGTAATAAAGGGTTACGATTTGTTTACGTGTGAACAGATACACCAGGGCAGAGTTTCAAAAGCACTATGTTAAGTAAATGAAGTCAGATACGTAATGTGTCATTCTGTGGATGTGACATTCTGAAAAAAGCAAAACTGCAGGGACAGAAATCAGATCAGTGCTTTCCATACAGGAGTATGGAAAGGGGACTTATTCCAAAGGGACACGAGGGAACTGGTTTGGTGACAGAAATATTAATATCGTCAGAGTGTTGGTGGTTGGTTACATGACTATATAAAGTTCTCAAAACCCACAGACCTGTAACCTAAAAGGGGCAAAGTTTACTATATGTAAATTATACCTCAGTAAACTTAACTTAAAAAATTGATAAAAACCTAAAAGCTAGCGAGAGGGGTAAAGGGCCAGTTCCAGGATTGTGCACTTTTTGCCGGCCCCAGGTACTCCCGTGTTGGAGTTGGGTCACAATGTCTTTACCCCTTTTAGCACATGCCATGTGCACGCGTTTTGAACTGAGTAACATTTCATAGACTTGGGGGGGAAAAGAAACATCTCATGGGGGAGCCTTGTCGGGCTAGCAGTGAGGCTTTCTTTTTAATGATGTTTTGAATTCTCTGTGTTTTAGAACTTGCACATGGAACGGTCCTGAGTTATGCTGCATGCTTTTCCTACCGCGTCCAGAACAAATGCCCCCAAATGTAGCGGCCTGAAACAGCGCAAACCACCATCTCACACTCCCAGTTGTCTGAGTCTGAAGTGGGCGGGTGGGGCTGTGTTCCTGCCCGAGGGCAAAAGCTCGCCTTCTTCGGTCTCTGGAAGCTGCCTGCATTCCTGGACTTGTGGCCCGGCTCCCCTCTTCAAAGCCAGAGATGGTGGCCCGGCCCTTTCACACCCCCTGTCACACTGATTCTGGCGTGTCTGCCTCCCATTTGGAAAACCCAGGAAATCCCCTCATGTCAAAATCACTGATGTGTCACACCTGACCCGTCCCTGCTGCCAGGTAAGGCAATTCACAGGCATTCAGCGCTGGGACCCCGACACCTTTCCTAAGGCCATCGTTGTACTGACCACACACACCCAAGCAGACTTTAGGCAGGGGCTTAGGTGTAAGATGAAGAAACCCAGTCACCTGCTGTCAGTCTTAACTGGTTTGAATACACTAGGCAAAGGGATCCTTTCTGATGGTCCACATAGGCTGACCGAGTCAGCTTGGGAACGTGACCGCACAGATGGGTAAAGTGACCTGGGATCGCCGGAGACAGCCTTGCTTATTTTTACCTTCACTACTTAAGCTCTTGGACTACCAGAAACAACTATTAAAAAAAAAAAAGGCATTTGCTTTTTGAGACACATACACATACACACATTTCATTTTCCTTAGGTTTTATTTGTGGGGATGTATAATAAAATGGTACAGCTGCTATTGAGAACAGTATGAAAGTCCTTCCAAACATCAAAAATATGACAACCACATGATCCAGCAATTCTATTTCTAGGTATTTATCCAAAAGTATTGAAATCAGGATCTCAAAGCGACCACGCACTGTTCACTATCTCTAAGCAGTGGAGACAGCCCAGATGTCTGCTGACAGGTGAGTGGATACAGAAAGTGTGTTATATGCACACAGCAGAGTATCATTGGGCCAGAAAAAGGAAGGGACTCCTGTCACGTGCTACAACATGGATGGACCTTGAGGACATTACACTGAATGAAAGAAGGCAGTACAGTAGGATCCACATTGCATGATTCCACTTACATGAAGTATCTAAAGTCATCAAAGTCATCAAAGCAGACAGTGGAATATGATCGCCAGCTGCGATCAAAGAGTATAAAGTTCCAGTCCTGTAAGATCCAAAGTTCTGGGGATGTGCTTGCACAACGTGTTACACCGGACAGTACTGTGCTGTACACTAATGTATTAACAGGGTAGATCTCATGTTATGGGAAATTTTTTGCCATAGTTTTTACAGTCACTTTAGAGCAAGTCTTGAAATCAGGTCGTGTGAGCTCTCCCACTTTGGTTTCCTTTTTCAAAATTGTCTTGGCTGTTCCAAGTTCTTGGCTTCTCTGCACACATTTTAGAAATAGCCTGTGCGTTTTCACAAAGAAGACTACTAAGGTTGTGACTGTAATTTCACTGAATCTATGGATGGGTGTGGTCAGAAATGACATCTTGACACCATGCAGTCACAGCACCTCTCTCCACAAATTTAGGTCCCCTTGGATTTCTCTCATCAGTGTTGTTGTATTAGATTTATCCCAAAGCAGTTCAGTGGTACCCTCTTCTCTCTCTCCTCCCAGTTAATTGTACTACCCTTCCAGTTGCCAAGACAATAACCCAGGCTCTCCTCTCTCTCCTCCCTTCACAAACCTATCACCCATTCCTGTCGATTCTACTTGGACATCATTTTTCTAGTGTGTCCCCTTTCCCTCCCCGCCTTACCTGCAACGTTACTACCCTTTTCCAGGCGACTGTCAGTTCTTACCTGGACCTCTGCAACCGTCTCTGAAGAGCTGTCCCTCACACTGGTGGTGCCGAAGCTCCCAGCATTCCTCCCACTTACTCTCCAAAACCTTTGTCATAGACTCAGCGTCCGTTGACACCTTCTTCCTTCTGGAACCTCATCTCTAACAACTCTGTCCTCCACTGAAGCCACTGCCCCCAACACACACACACACGCACATCGATGATGACCAACTCCACACTCCCTGGGTCCTGTGACAGTGGCAGCTCGCTTCCACATCCCGTCTTTTCACTTGCTGTCCCTTCACTTAGAATATCCATCTCTTCCTGCCTTGACTTGACATTTACGTATCCTTCAGGTCTCAGGTAAGGGGTCCTTTTTCTGGGAAGCTTTACATGACACCCTAATCTGGGTTGTGTGCTCTTAATCCCTTTGGCATGTAGCACACTGAAAGTCTCTCCTGCTATACTGCAACATGACCTCCATGAGAGCTGGGGTTATTGCCATCTTGTTCATCATTCTTTTCCTGTTACTGTTAAATGAAGCAATCCTTACTTTATTTATAGAAATGGGTACAAATCAGAATGGAGGAGCCAAGGCAGAGGAGGGGTTTTAATTTAGGTATATTGATTGCACTGACCATATGCTCAGCCGAAGTAATCGGGCCCACCATGTCCTCTTATTATTGTGTAAGCACCAGACACAGAAGACCTTGGACAGTTCCTTTCAGCTTCTCTGAAATCTTCATTTCTTACATGGGTTAAGCAATACATGTATCCTGGTGATGTAGGAGAATTAGATGTGAAGAGAGAAAGTGAAAGCATTTTGTAAATGAAACAATGCTACATATCCATACATACTATTATATAAACACATTATATAAACACATATAAGGTCTGTCTGGTAAGTATCTGGCCATGTACTATGAAAAACAGAGGCATTGATGGCTGGGTTTTTTTCCAGACAGCCCTCGTATGTATCATTATACATATATATGTATCATTAACTAAACCATGGTGCCCAGAGCCTAATGACTTACTTTTATCCATCAATGCTGCCTACTACTAATTTCCTACACTTCCAAATTTATTTTTACTTTAATGAAGCACAGACTAAATATAAACTAACCTTTCTGTTTTCTGAAGCCTAAAACGTTTTAAAATCCTCATCATCTAATGCCAGTTTTATGTGCAGACTTTAAGTACTTGCTATGTGTTAAAGTTCTTCATCCTGTTATAGAAGTAAGAAGTAATCAGCTTCGGCTCGGGGCCACTCTAACATTATAAGATTTAGTTATTTCATTTGAGATAAATAAGTAAAAACATTTTTAAAAACTGGTATTTCTCAGTGAAACATTATACATATCCAGGATTTCTATCACAATTAAAAGGTATAACCTTTCAGGAAGATTTTCTCTTTAAAAAAAAAAAAAGAGAGAAGACAATGTCATAACTTTTCTAAGGCTGAAGAACATACACTAAACACTGTCCTATTCCCCAACATCCAATACAGTAGAATAAAACAGGGGATGTAAATGACATGTAAATAGCAAATATAAATGGTAGCTTCTCACCGAATGTTTATTATGATTGCTGCAGTTTGTCAGCATACTCTCTGTTAAATAATGTATGTTGAACTGATACTGTGATTGAGACCAAGAACAACTCATTCTTTCAAGCCAATTTAAAGAGACTGGAACATTAGCAGGTACACTCTACAACTGTTTGAAATATGAAATGAAAAAACTGAAAATAAATGAAAAAGTCAAACCATAGAATCTCTTATGCTTCCAATGTATTTTTAAGTTACTATTCATAGATAATATCAATCAAATGGCTACCTTTTCCAACAAGGAGCTGTGTGTGGGCAGACCACTGACTTCAACAACAGGTCACTCAAGGGGTAAGGGTCAATCAGCCATCTATACGGACTTCAGACACAAGACATCACAAACTGTGTGCAGTCACGGTAGGCTTACGAAAAGCTCGTCACATCCGGCAAAGCATGTTGTGTGATAAACAGACCATAAACAGAAACTATCTCCAGCACTCAGGGGCAAAATCCAGCTGGGTTTCTTTATCCCTAATCCCAGTTTCAGCTACAGGTTTTTTCCAGAACGAACAGTAGTTTGATTTACTCAACACTCTGCAGAAGCCAGGGCGTGGTCATCCTTGTCTAAGTAACATTACAAATGGATTTTCCCCGAACTCTTGTAGCAACAGGATCTGAAAAGTGGTTACTGGTAGGAAAAGGTACGATTAAGATCAAAATGCATGTCGACAAAAATAAATAGCAGCTTTTAAGGACCACCATAGCAACAATGGAGGCAGGGGTATTACTCAAACCAAAAAAAAAAAAAGGTAATACAGCAAAGAACACGAATATTTTTCAAGTTTTCAACATGGAGCCACAGTAACAGTTAAAGAACAGTTGGTTTTGCCAGCTCTCCTAAGTACTGACAATTTTATCCCAAGTTATTCCAGGATGCTCTAATAACTGCCCCAAGTGCATGCAGGTCAAGCCTCTTCCTCCTGATTATCAGAATGAACTCAGAAAAAAAATCAATGAAATGTTTCCTTTAGCCTTTCTCAAACAACTAGAGACCGGAAAAGTTAGAAGTTTTCTAAGGAAGGGATAAACAGGAGTGTGCTTGATAAATTAATGATTGCATTTCCTCCCCCTGGCTAGCCGTCAGCGTGGACATTGGCTTCTGTTCTTCCAGTTCACACCCGAGCTCACAGCGTTTCTGTTTGCATACCCCCCCCAAAAAAACAGCCTGGCTGCTCTGAAACCAGCAACTGTGACTGCAAGCCGGGGGCGCTGCCCGAAGTGTGGCACTAGTGTTAGGAGCCCATACATGCCAGGGAGGACACTTAGCCCTCCGCGTTCTCTTTTCATTCCCTCTGAGGCTGTCCTGGGCCTTGATGAGGAAACTGAGGCCCAAGCGCACGCAACCAGTGCAGCCAAGCCACCGGGGGACCCAGTGCGGAGCCCTGGCAGGAAACCACCGTGGAACTTGGGTCTTGCTCTGTGCCCGCACTCGACACCTGTCTCCCTGAGAGCAAGGGCATGACGTAGGTGCTATGCATACTCACTAAGCAGGTAGTGATTGTGAGGAGAAGCCTTCTTGGCCACTCTAGAAAAGTGGGGAAACTGGGGCCCGGATTCAGTGGCCTGCTAGAGGTCACAGACACGCTACAGGGTGGAGATGGGCTTTGAAGGCTGGTCTTGGCAGTTCTCAACGTCCACCTGTAATACTGCCCGGCGCCCCTGCATGGCTTTCTCGGCCCTAGTGTCCCGCAGCCTTCCAGGGGAGGGCGCCTGGCCCGGGACACTCCCCTCCCAGAACGTTTTCCCGTCAGTCGTGGCCAGGAGAAGGCGGTGCCCGCCTGGCGGCCACACCCGCCGCCAGCTGCAGGGCACCGCGCCAGGCGTATGCAGCCTGTTCCCAGGCACGCCCTCCTCCGCCTTCACCCTGCTGCCATCTCCATCCTTGCTCCAGCCACGCCGTGTGCCTGCGCACCCCTGGGCCGGTGGACTGGCTGCTCGTGTGGGCCTCCACAGGGCCCCGGTGCCAATGGGAAGGCGGGGCCTCGCGCTCGCCACGCCCCTCGGTGCCACGCCCGTCGAGGTGTGTATGTGTGAGACACACACACACAGACACACACAGACACACGCATGCACGCGCGCGCACAGACACACGTGCGCGCGCACAGACACACACGCGCGCGCACAGACACATGCGCGCGCACAGACACACACACAGACACACACACACGCGCGCGCGCACAGACACACATGCACGCGCACAGACACACACACAGACACACACACACGCGCGCGCGCGCACAGACACACACACACACACACACACACACACACACACCGGCTTGCGCATGCGCCTGGCTTGGCCCAGTGCACTCCCCAGTAGGAGGCTGGCAGGGTTGGGACGTGCTTGAGGCAGCTGAGGCTCTAGTTAGTGGCAGGCAGAGGAGGCGGGGGAGTCCTACCGGCCTCCATGTGGAAGAGGGAGTTTCCCCGGAAGAGGAGGGAAGTGGGTCCCACGGGCTGCACACGCTGCCCCTCTTGCGTTGTCCGGGAACACCAAAAGAACTGCCCATTTTGTGGCTAAGTGCAACTCAGCTGACCACCTCCCCAACCCCCCACCCTCGACTCCGTCAGGTCGGGACCATCCGCAGTGCCCTGGGAGTAGCTGCACGTGGTACTGTAGTGGCTGGAGCGCTGCGTGCTGTGGCCTAGGTGCCGCATCTTGCAGGAGGAGCAGCAGGCTCTGAGAGACGTCACCCGAGTGCACCCACCTGGCCAGGGGCCTCTGGAGGCGGGGCCGCAGCTTAGAACGTCAGTGACAGACTTCTTCCATTAACGTAACCCAACTACAGGGATTCTTGTGCAGCGAGCATCCTCCTGCGCGTTTCCATAAAGGAAACGTAGGGCTAGATCTCGACTGCGCGTTGCTACATTCAAAACCCGAGGTTTGTGTATTCCTGTGGGTAGTCTTAAACCATGGGTCCCTTCTCAAGTCTTATGGCCCTTGAGAGAGCGAGCAGAAGATGTGTGTCCTTGGTTTTAACAGGACTAGGTGTCATGATGGCTTGTGGTAAAACGGGGTGTTCCTGATACACTAGCTGGACATGCATTCCATATTTGTCTCATTAGGCAGCGTGTGCTTGTGCTTGATCATGAGTTCCTGTGGACAGTTTTTTTAGGTGGATACCTGGGTTCAAATACCACGGGAAAATAGCCCCAGACCTGCTTGCTACTCTACACCCAATTTTCCTTTTCTTGTTAATAAAGAATTGTTGCTACTTACTCCTCGTTTTCTTCCTGTCTTCTCTTCAGGTGGGTGGTTTTCCTGACAGTCATTGTCAGAAGACTGGAAGGATAGGAGAAGAGAATTGAACAAATAACAGCAGCAGCAACACTTTCACAGACACACCTCGGTGACACTGCGGTTCCAGTTCTAGACAGCAGCAATAAAGCAAGTGTCGCAGTGAGGTGAGTTGTAATGGTCTTGCTGGTGGAGGGTCTTGCCATCAATTTGTAAAAAAAGCACAACATCTGTGAGGGGCAGTAAAGCCAGGCGCAGTTAAAATGAGGTATGCCTGGGCTATGGGAGGTCTTCGGGTTCTGGTTCCTAAGGTGTTCAGTGGGCTCAGTTATTCTGTCAGGTCATTACTCCAGGACCCCCACCCCCAACTCCCTTTGGAGCCTTCACACGTCCTGCTCCCTGTACAAGGTCATAAGTCCGCGGTAACACCGGACAGTGGTTCAGTTTCCCACCCCAGGAGGCTGAAGAGGAAGAAGGCAGGGGAACTTGTAACAGGACCAAAGTTCTAAAGATGGAAGACTAGGCCTCTGAAGCTGAGCTCATATGATGATTGATTAGGGAGATATCACAGGTAAAGTTGGCCCGTCCACAGCCAAACATGGAACACAGGTGAACCAGAGCCCAGAGGAGAACAAATGGATGATTTGTGCCTTGTGTTTCAGTTTACAACCCCCCGCCCCTGCCCCCTCCCCCGCCTTCTCGGCTAATGTAGGTTCCGTCTTGAATACAGAGGCAAATTTGGGGAGCTGGAGTAGATCTTGGTGCTCGTGCCGCACCCTGCTCACCTGGGACGTGAGCAGACAGGTTAAGCGTTCACAACTAGTTAGTGGCACAGGCAGAATTAGAACTACTCTCTCCCTCTTCAGAGCCAGTGACTTTTCCCGTGTCTCGCCTCAGTAGCCACCAGGTTCTTCCCGCTGTGTATGTGCGTCACCCACCAGCCCTGGCCAGTAGGATGGCGCAAGAGTGATTCTAAGACTGAGCTCAGGCCCTTAGAGACCTCACAGCTTCCTCTGGGAAGCCAGCCTCCATGCTTTGGCAAAGCCCGAGCTGGACAGCTGAGTGAAGGGTCACAGCAAGTGATGAGGGAAGCCTCCTGGAACCTTCCAGGCACACCAGGCACAGGCTGAATGTGGCTGGGTGACCCCCACCCAGTCACACAAGCAGAGCTGCCCGTCCAGAGTCCTGACCAGGAATCACGAAAACTCTAACCCTGAATGACTACTGCCGCCCTCTGCCGTACTCTGTGAATGTGAACTTGATCATCATGATTAAGCAATCAGAACGTGAGACAAAGGGAATTCCAGGAGCTTTGATATGTTTTAAGAAAACGTTACTGCTAATTGCAACACCTATGAAAGTTCATTTACTTTCCTTATATTAATAGATGACTTGCTTTGGGGGTTGTGGTTTATCTCCCTCTCCCCCAGAGATTTGGATATGAACTGGGAAAAGGGGACTACGAATGGACTAGTGTTAATGCTGTTTTGTAAACCTCCCCCCTCTTAAAAAAAATAGATTCATTGCTTACAGTTGAAACAAGTAGGGTATTCATAGCAAGGTTGAGACATTCCGAACTTAATCTGGCTCTGGCAACCACATATTCTAAACAAATTCATTTTGAATTCTCTGTAACAAGTGTTAGATGAATACTAATAACTTACATTTCTACATGCACATGCACACCACACTCCTTCGGTATCCTTTATTCCTAAGGGATTTCCAGTTTCTCAGCCCAGCTTACTTGGTACCCTTTTTTTAAAACCTGGCACTGCCACACCGTAGGTATGTGGCCCCTTCTTAACCGTTGCCTAGCAACACTCAAATGCTCAGGACAGGAAGTAAGGTGTGCGGAATCTCACTGTGATTCTCGTAGGAATCACACTGTGCCTAAAACTTAATGGGCCAAATTGAAGTTGTTGTGTGAACAGCAAAACCAGCATTTCTCTGATTGCAGAAATGTGCCCCCGGACACGTGCCAATAAGGCAAGTGCTTTGCCCTTCCTACAGCATTTTCTAGTTGTTTTGAAATTGTTAAAGTAAAAATAAATAAATACCCCTAAAAATTAGCCATATGCTCCTTGCAGATTTTTGTACCTAGCTTAAATACTTCTCTATCTGTGGTCTGACCTCTAAACCTAGTTTTTCTAGCTTATTTTTCTAAACTGATGTTTTCGGTATAATTTGAAGATAGGATTTTATAAATATTTAACATTGGCTTTCCAGAGCTGCATTACCAAAAACTTTGGTATGTGTCAAATCTTTGCATTTTAAATTGTCCTCTCAACAACATAACTTCAGAGATTTTGCAAGTCAACCAAACTCCTAACATTTCATGCCTATAAATTAGATGTGTCAGTCACCATCAGAATCTATCAGTGACCAAAAATAGTCTCTTTTTTCTGTTTTGTTTTATTTTTAAATAATTTATTTTTCAATTACATTTGATATACAGTATTATATTAGTTTCAGGTGTACAGCATAGTGATGAGACATTTACATAACTTACAAAATCCTTATTCCAATACATCTGGTTCCCATCTGACACCATACATAGTTATTACAATATTATTGACTGCAGGCACCATGCTGTGCTTTACATCCCCGTGACTATTTTCTGACTATGAATTTGAACTTCTTAATCTCTTTCCCTTTTTCACCCACCCCATGACTACTTTTTAACAATCCATTTGTACTTTTTAATCCCTTCCCCTTTTTTCACCCACACCCAACCCCTCTCCCATCTGGCAACCATCCAAATGTTTTCTGTGTCTATGAGGTTGTTTCTGTTTTGTTTATTAATTTCTTCTTTAGATTCTACATATAAGCAAAGTCATCTTGCATCTGTCTTTGTCTGACGCTCCACTCAGCACAATAACCTCCATATCTTTCGTTGGATCTTTTAATCTATTTAAGTTGAAAGTAATTGTTAGTGGATATGTAGCAATTGCCATTTTATTATTCATAATTTTGCTTTTCTTTTCCCCATCTTAAAGAACTCTCTTTAACATTCCTTGTGGTTCTGGTTTGGTGGTAATAAACTCCTTTAGCTTTTTCTTGTCTGGGAAGCTTCATGTCTGTCCTTGGATTTTGAACGATAGCCTTGCTAGACCAGAGTAATCTTGGTTGTAGGTCCTTGCTTTTCATCACGTTGAATATTTTCTGCCACTCCCTTCTGGCTGCAAAGTTTCTGTTGAGAATTCAGCTGACAGTCTTATGGGAGCTCCCTTGTAAGTTACTAGTTGCCTTTCTTTTGCTCCTTTGAGGATTCTCTCTTTGTCTTTAAGCTTTGCCATTTCAATTATAATGTATCTTGGTATGGACCTATCATGGCTTCTCTTGTTTGGGACTCTCTGTGCTTCCTGAGTTTGAATATCTATTTCCTTTGCCAAGTTAGGAAAGTTTTCAGTC
Organism: Lyroderma lyra; assembly: GCA_004026885.1. Classification (NCBI taxonomy): domain Eukaryota; kingdom Metazoa; phylum Chordata; class Mammalia; order Chiroptera; family Megadermatidae; genus Lyroderma; species Lyroderma lyra. The sequence goes on from PVJL010005363.1 coordinate 86,466, forward strand.
ACATTTCTTCAAGTAGGTTCTCAATCCCTTGCTTGCTCTTTCCTCCTGGTACCGTTGTGATGCAAATGTTGTTATGCTTGATGTTGCCTCAGAGGTCTTTTAAACTGTCTTCATTTTTTTGGATTCTTTTTCCTTTTTTGCTGTTGTGATTGGGTGTTTTCTGCTATCTTGTCTTCCAAATCACCAATTCGAGTCTAGTCTGCTGGTGATTCCTTCTGTTGCATTCTGAATTTCAGTTATTGTTTTCTTCATTTCTGACTGCTTCTTTTTTATGGTTTCTGTGTCCTTCTTTATGCTTGCTATCTCTTGTTGAAGTTTCACTAAGTTCCTTGAACATCCTTATAACCATTGTTTTGAACTCTATATCCAACAGGTTGCTCCATCTCATTTAGTTCTCTTTCTGGAATTTTTTGCTGTTTTATCCTTTGGGATGTATTTCTTTGTTTCTTCATTTTAGATGCCTTTCTGTGTTTGTTTCTATATATTAGGTAGATCTGGTACATCTCCCAGTATTGTTGGGTAGCCTTATGTAGTAGTTGCCTTATGGGGGGCCTTGACACAGTGTCCCTGGTCATCTGCTCTGGGTGCTCCTGTAATTCTCATTTGGTGCCAAAATTGTGCATAGAGCTACTCAGCAAAAGTCTCAGAGCACACTGAGACCAATCACCACCCACCTGAAGCCTGTGGACTCCCATAGTTTTCCAAGAAAGATTGCAGTGTGGTGGGGCTGGCTGCTCATCAAAGAATGTGCCTCTTGCATTGGGGGAATTGGATGAGGTAGTGTCCCAGTAAGTCAGCAGGTTGAAGCACGCAGAGCTCAGCAGACTAATCAGGTTTCGATTAGCTGTTGTGGGCGGGCACAACACAGTAAAGATGGCACCCACTGGCTACATGGAGGAGGACCCTACACAGGGAAAATGGCAACTGTCCTCTAGCCCTTGCCCCAAAGCCACATACCTCAGTGTAGACCTCCATGTGCCTCCAGTGCCCCCTGAGTCACTGGCCCTCTGCTGGAGCCCAGGTGAGTGCCCGCGAGAGACTGAGTCTGCATGGGCACTTTAAGATGATGCTGGGTTTCCTGGAATCTTCTGTCCCACCCGGATAGTTGGAGTCCCCAGTGTGTTTCACAGTCAGATGTTGTGGGGCTCCTGTTCCCGGCACCAGTGCTCTGGGTTGGGGAGCCTGTTGTGGAGCTGGGGTCCCTCACTCCTCTTAGGGGAACCTCTGTAGCCAAGATGTCCCTCCTGATTCTTACCCTGCACAAGAGGTTTGAGGTTAGCCCATTTCGTGTCTGTGCCCTTCCTACTGGTCTCACGGTGGCCTCCTCTTCTTTGTATCCTTAGTTATAAAGCTTCTGTTCAGCTAGACTTCAGGTTGTTCTCCAGGTTGTTTGGTCTATAATTTAGTTGTAATTTTAATGTGTTCCAGGGTAAAGCAGGCACAGTTTTTATCTACTCTGCCATCTTGAATCTTCTCCCCGTTATCTCAACAAAATATTCTTCAACAGTGCTCATCATCACCCTTTAATTGTGCGGGGGGAATTTTTCCCTTCCATCATCTCCCTCTCTTAAAACTCAGCAGTCCAAGTACATTTTTGCAAGAAATAAAACCACAAAACGAGGGTGAGATTATTCCCTAGCTGAAACATTTTAACATTTCAGTTCATTTTAAGAGGAATGGATTTGTCTTAGCAAGTAGTTGTTAGGAAAAGGAAGAAATTGAGTTACATGCCAAAGAGTGGCAAAGAGTGCTGAGAGGTGGCCACTTTAGTGAGAGAAGTGTAATTGCTAAGAAGAAATCTCAGAGTGCATCTTTGTCACGGCTGATGATATAAATGCATGGCTATTTTCAAGTAGTTTTCAAAGGAGAGCCCTGTCATGTGAGGCTGCTGCATCGAGACACCTGGCCAAATAAGGCCAGGACCAGCCAGTGCCCTGCAGTCTCCTAACCAAGGAAGCCATGTTTCTAAAGTAGCTACACACAGAAATGCTCAGCAAAGTCCTTTTCATTTAGAAATGAGAGTGTTACTGAAATATAATTTATTTGTATCATTTCCCCCTCCACTGCCATCCCGCACTCCCCCAAAAAAGTGAAGATTTGAACCTGCCTTGTTGATGTTCAGCTCAAATTGAACTTTAGGCCATTAGCTCTGTGACTCTATGTAGCAATTCTCAACCTGTGGGTCACGACCCCTTTGGGGGTCGAACGACCCTTTCACAGGGGTCACCTAAGACCATCGGAAAACACATACCAGATATTTACATGACGATTCATAACAGCAGCAACATTACAGTTATGAAGTAGCAATGAAAATAATTTTATGGGGGTCACCACAAATACATGAGGACCTGTATTAAAGGGTCATGGCATTAGGAAGGCTGAGAACCACTGGTCTATAGAGTATGTGACAGTATCAGGTCTTCAGGGGTTCTCTCAACCACATAAGAGTGGTTCAACAGGCGCTTTAGGTTTCCTAGAGAAAGGTCCCCATGAACTCACCCTTTCCGGATCTGGCATTAAGACAGCAGTTGAAGCTCGGTTTAAAAACTGAAGAATCGCTTGTCATTTCTCCTAATCTCTCTGAGTTGATGTTTCTCTAGTTATAATGAAGATGACCCCACATGCTCTACTTTTTCGCAAGATCGTTGGTCAGGGTGCGGGGGGGGTGGGGTGTCAGAAAATAACTAATGTGAATGGAACATTTCCCACAATCCAGACTCTCTTAGTGCATTACATGCATTCTTCTGCCAAATCTTCCTAATAACTTTATGACATAGATTCAGAGATCACACTGAGGCTTAGGGAAGTTCAGCACCTTGCCTATGGTATGTGCTATGTGACTGAGGCAGGACTTGAGCTGACTGACTTGAACTACTAAGCTATTCTACCTCCAACATAAGTCACATGGAGACAACTATTAAGTGGTAACATGATAGGTCAGATACCACTATTAATTAAAACTTCCTAACTATGAACCTTTTTATTTAAAAGTTACACTGTGTGTCTGTGCACATGCACATTTCTATATATCATTTTTTAAAGATTCCATTTTTGTTGATTTAAGAGACATGATGTTTTTAATTCAGATTTTTTTAATGGTAGTAATACATGATTAGTGTAGGAAATCTGGAAAATAAAGTCTAAACTAAAAGAAGAAAAATATATGATGGCAAGTGAAGCATAGAAACATGTTGGGTAAGCAGCAACCCCATTTCCACACCCCCAAGCCCCCAAAAGTAAGACCAGTATAGCGCTTTTCTCAGAGGCAGAATGGTACGTTTTAATGCCAGCACATTGTTAAAACTCTGATCCTTGTTCGATGAGGGTACTGACCAGAGCTAGTTGTCATAACTTGCCAGGTGTCTTCTAGCAAAGGAATCACTAGCTCGCTGAGCAACAAAATGCTCACAGAGGTAGGACGTGGCAGAGACCTTAAGACTAGATTTGTCCATATCCCTGGAGAAATGTTCATTTCTAGAAAATCCAGATCTAGAAGAAAGATTGTAGTAGTAGAGTAGCTTCCACGGGTGATTTAAAATGTATTTCTTGGGGTTCCCTGGTGGTGTAGTGGCTAGGCTTCAACACTGTCGCCTGGGTTCAATTCCCAGCCAGGGAACCACCAAAAAAATAAATAAATAAAAATTTAAAAAATAATAAAATGCGTTTCTGTATCCAGATGGACCTGAGTACTTGATCCAGACATCCATTCTGGGACCAGAGCCACAGGCCAGAGAATTCCTAGAATTCGAGGCCGTCCCCTGGACTTCAGAGGGACATTTGGGGCAGAAATGCAAGTAGAAAGCAGGAGACTGGACTCTGAACGTGAGTGGTTTTCTTCCAAAACGAGCGACGCTTCCTAGAGAGGAGCCTCAGGCGCTCTGCTGCTGTGCTTTCAGTTCGTTGTGGCGGGGAAGAAAGCCAAGACGGAGAGCATAAGTTCCCACAGGGCGGCCGGGCTCCCGGGGAGCCCGCTGCCAATGGGTGCGGAGGTGAGAGATGCCTGGTGCCGCCAAACGCAGCGGTCCCGCGTCCCATCACAGACGGAGGCGCCTTTTCTTGCCCCGAGCTGTCTCCGAGTCCCGCCTCGCGTCAGTGTCGCACACGGAGGGGACTACGTCTTCATAGTGTTTTCCTGGACTGGTTGCCACCTGCAGGGCTTTTGCCCAAATACAGGGGCTACAGTGGACCCCCTGAGCCCCCAGCTTTTTCGTTCAAACCTATCCTAGCCATTCTCTGTACCCAACTCCATCGGTGGCATCTGCAGCTGCTAACTCAGGAAAGGGAAAAGTTCTAGGGATGAGGATACACCCCACACACCATCAGCGTGCCCCCAACAGCAGGGTGAGCGCTTTTCTCAAGATGAAGGACAAAGTTCTTGAATGCCATGAGCCGCCGCCCCCCACCTCCTCCACTTGGTCCCTTCTGAGCGTGAGCAACCCCACTCCGCAGCTCCTGGGCAGCTACAGGCCACACGTGGGAGCAGAACTGACCTTCATTCCTTTCGGAGCTTCCCTCAGCTGACAGTCCCTGTAGTTGTCCTCTCCAAAAGTCTGCCCTGAATCACCTTGGACACTTAAGACAGACTTAACTGTCACATACGAGGTAGGGTAAACTTTGTCACTCAAACCCAGGAATGTGGTTAAAGGACAGGGACCACGTCTTATCCCCTTATGCATAGAAGGCATTTAATAAATCTGTCAAGTAACACCTCCCCCGCCCCCAGAAGGTATGAAATAGCAGAAAAGGAAGGTTTAAGTTAATGTCGTTAGATTTCTGTTCTGCACTAATCACAGTAACTTGACCTTACATCAGTCTCATTTTCCTTTAAAAAAAAAAAAGCCTTTTCAATTTTCAGTGCCCCCATGGGATTTTAATGAAGAACCACCCAAAAGGAATCAAACAGAGGGGTGCTCCGTGCTGCTCAGGCCACAAAACAGCAGACAGTGAAAGGCACACGAGGCCCCGAAGGCGTGAGAAGGGACAGAACCGTCCTCACCGCCTTCCCAGCTTTACCCAGGATCGTCACCAGGAGCCTCTGGCTTGCTCGCGCCTGGCCTACGAGAGCAGCGTCATGGCTGCCGCCTCCTTGCGTCCCATCCCAGCGATTCTTCATCCCTCAGTAGTAACTCTGCATTTGCTTCTTATCTATCAACCGTGTAGTAACTATGAGGTTACCACGTTGTTACATCCTGCACGTGATCTCAGCATCGCGTAGGCAGCCCCATCGAAGTGCTGTGCGTACAGCCGAGTCGGACATTGACTTAGACCTAGCACTTAATTCATCCAGTTTCCTAATCCCAGATTTGATTTGCCTATTTCCTTGTTCTCAGAAAAGAAATTCACACACCGGTCCATCATAGTAGTTCAGCGTTCATGCTTGATGTATTTTCTTTAAAAGGAATTTGGACATTTTCTCAGTAGTGCTTGTTTCCTCCTCCCCTTAGATTATGAAAAGTACAGGGCTGCATATTTACTGAGCAAGTTGAAAAATTGATGTCGGCTTTGCATATTTATGTTTATACGTCATTTTTTTATGGGCAAAAACTTTTCAGTGTATAGTTAGTGAGATTTTTCTCAGCCATCATATTTCTGATGAGATTGGATTTGCATTTTTTATGTGTTCATTTTAAATTCAGTATTCCGAAGAAGAGAGATAATTCTGATACAAACTTAGGAAGTAACTTCAGCTTCTTTTTTTTTTTTTTATTTCCATTGTGTATGTACGATCTGGCTAAGACCAAGCTCTCTTCCAAGTTCTAATAGTAATGGAATGGCTTTCTCTTTTTTTTGACTATACTATGTAATTCTTCCACAATCGTCAGATAGTTACTGTGCTCTTATAAATAGCCATGTCTACATTAAACTCGCCATATGTTTTGAAAATAATTCAACGAACCCTGTGAATCACTAGTGTTGATGTCTTCCCCAGGAAGTGTCAGAGAACTAACTTTGGTTTTGGGCCATTTATGATGAGAAATTTACAAAATAATCAAGGGGAAGAAAAGAATTGCCAGTTCCTGGCCTATTGATTTCATTTCCAGAATGCCAGCTGGTTTCAGCATTTCCCTGTTTATACGAATGATAATTTCGAGCTTTGCCAACAGACTTTATTGGATTAGAGAAACTGGGTAAATTAAGTGCCGTATCTAATTCAACGTGTGACTAGAACCCGAGTGAGTTGTCCAGAGTCAGGTCAGCCCACGGGCTTCAGCATCACCACTCACAAGAGCTTCTGGGGTCCAGAGGTTCGCTGTTTGATCTCTTCTTGTCAGCTATGTAATCTTCCAGATTAAGTTGCTGCAGAAATAACCTGTGTATGCCCCCACACACAGTGAGTCATCCCCCGACATAACCCTGCTCCTCCTTTCCACTCTCACAAACAGCTTTGCAGGCGATGACCTGAAACCTGCAGGCCTGGTATTTTCACTAAAATCCTGCAGTCAAGCATTACATAACCAGCCACTGTTGTTTCTAATTTTAAAATGTTTTGTAAAAGTGACAAAACCAGCCTGCAGTAAATGTGATTGACAGTCTACGTAACCACACCAAGGGATTATGAGATGGATCTGAACACTGTCTTCCAACTCTTTGCCCAGCTAACCCATCTTTCACTTTCAGAAACATTATGTATACTCAAAAACTATTTCTGGTCTGAGTGTGGGGAGGGTCCCTGGGATGGAGGGAATAGCACCTGAAACAAGAGTTTTCTTTCTCACAGGATTTCAGCTTTTGCAGAATTAGCTTTGATGTGAACAATATTTTCACATAATTGCAAACATGTTTGTCCTTCTGTATAACTTTCTAAAGACATTTTTTAAGGAAGGAATAATAATAATACAAAGTTAACAGTAAACACAAATTTAAAATAAAAGGTTAAACAATGCAGTTACCAAAAAGGAGTGTAAACACAGGAAAAGTGTGGGAACATATTTAAGAGTTGAAATGTGTAGAACTATGGTATATTAAAAAATGTTCAGAAATCGATCCAGTTGATATAGGATGAAAAATGGCATCACAGAACAGTGTGGCGGCATAGACAATTCAACACTTGATATCGAGATCAGTGGGTAGCATTTTAAGGGGGAATCTCATCCCTTACATCAGGAAAAATTCAAAATGGATAAAATAATTTAAAGACAAACACTGAAAACTACTCAAGCCCAAGGAGAAAAACAGGACACTCTTAATGATCTCAAAGTGTCATTGCTCTTTCCAATCACAGGAGTCAAATCCAAAAGCCGTAAAAGAAAATATTGACAAATTCAACTACATCAAAATAAAGCTTCTGTGCCAACAGCCACCACAAGCAAGTTAAAAAACAGATGATGAGGTGATATCAAAATATTTGCAGCTCATATTACTAATGAAGAACTTAACTTCCTAATATAAAACAGCTTTTGCAAATTGAAAAGAAAGGACTAACAACCCAATAGAAAATCTTAAAAGAAACAGTGAAAAAAAATGAGGTGCTATTTGTCTCCAGTCATTCCCAAAAGAAGAAAAAGTCTAGAGGACTGATCATCCTAAGTGGGAAATAAGCATTCTCCTACTTCGCTGGTGGGAGTGTGAATCAGCGCAACGATCAAAGAGGACTCGTGGCAGCATCTCCTGGAATTACTAATGACTATGCCCTTTGCCTCGTCATTCCGCCTCTGTGGATACAATTGGGAAATGACCGTGCACAACGTTCATGGCGGAATTGTTCCTTGGAAACAACTCAGACGTGGATCAGGTAGGCGACTGGTGAAATGAACAGTGGTACGTGCGTACAGTGGCGTACAGGACAGCCGCAGAAGAGAAAGTGGCCATGTTTGTGTAGTGACGCAAAGAGGCCTCCCAGAAACAGTGTGAGGTGGGAAACGGGGGGAGGGCGCCCCCATGTCTTCAGTATGCGCTCTTTGGTGGAAAAAGAGACAAGTCTGTAATCAGGCTTTGCTGGAATGTGCTGAAGAACCCGTGAACACACCCACAGGTGACAATAACGCCTTCTGTGTGGGTGTGTCTGTGTGGGGTTCACAATGGCTGGGAACAGAATTGGGAGAGACGTTTCAGTTTTGGGATTCCTTGATTTTTTAAAAATAGTGTACATATTACCTATTCAGAAATTAAATTTAAATTAGTATTTTTACCTAATCTAAGCCCTGGTGATGACTACATTTCCTTTATTTCTGATTACATGTCTCTTTAGTGACACATGTTCTCCAACTACATGGTGTGCTAGATATTTAAAACTAATTTGGTTTGGTTGAAATTCCTTATTGAGAGAGAGAGAGTAAATTGCAAAAATTACTTTCATCATATTCTTGAGTTTTCCTTGTCAGTTGAGGCTTTCTTTGTGCAACTCAGTCCTTATGCTTCAGTTTCAAATATAATCGCTCCATTTTGCTTAGAAATATGTGCAAACGTGCCCTGACCCAGGAGTCTAACCTTGTCACCGAGGAATTTCAATCAATTGGAAGGTTTTATAAGCATATAAGCATATTAAAATTTTTTATGTTAAATGTTCCATTTTTTATCCCATGCACGAAGTTTAACAGAAGTTAATTGGCCATCTGCCTTTCTTACCCATTTTTCCTCCTTTTAACATGTAACATGATGTCCCCAGGTGGAAAATCAAGTGGTGAGATGTTGTCACCAGTACACACAAGGATATTTTTCCTGCCTGTATAAGACTCTCACCAAATGACACCATGTTTCTCTTAGACATCTTTTGAATCTTCACCCTTAAATGCAGAGGGTGCCAAAAAAATGTATGCACATCTTAAGAAAGGAAAAAACTGTATTAAAATTATAATAATCAATATATACCGTTAACAAAAAATGAATACAAGTCACGTTTGACTTCTGCAATGACAAGAGGTGCTCAAGGTGGTGACCTTCAGTGTCCAGACACTTCTGATTATGGGGAACTACTGCTTGAGCAGCACTGACCAAAGTGTCCTCTTGTATCACTGTGCATGTCCATTTCAATTTCTTCCTGAAGTACCACCAGTGTAGCTGGTTTTCTACGGGACACCACATCCTTTAAGGTCCCCACAGGTAGAAGTCAAGGGGTGTTAAGTCAGGAGAACATGAGGGAAACTCAAACAACGTTCTGGATTGCAAATACCACTTCCAAATGGTCTTGTGCTTCTCGAACAACAACCGTGCTTCCACCATGTTCTCTGACTGTCCCGCCTGTCACATGGTGACACTAGCATTCATTTGATTAATGCCATTTTTGAGTGAACATCATACTGCACATTGCTGCTGTAATTCAGTTCAACTTTGAAAAGTGATACACAGACAGCATCCTTTAGACTGTGTGTACATTTTGGGGCACCCCCTCATTTGTTGACTAAATAAACAAATGAATTGCCTTGGTTTCTTCCCAGTGTCTTTTCATCTGTAACAAACGCAGGCTCCTGGAGGTCAGAGAGTGTCTCAGAGGAGGTGGCTAGGTGTAGCTAATACAGTGCTAAACCCAACTGTGTGTACCTCATTCACTTACTACTAATGAAATGATCCTATGTCAGTGGAGACATTAAGATTGACAGACCCAGTAATTCAGTACTCTTGAAGTGATAGGGCTTGGCTGGCTTCATTTTTAAAAACCATAAACTTTAAAAAATAGGTTTTGCACCAATAATCCTGACAAGTAGTGTTTCTTATACTCTACTAAGAATATTACATAAGCTATGAGGTGCTGCCTGTCTCCAAGGTAGATTCTAGATGGGACACAGCTTACCTCCAGCAGGCAGTGTTTCCAGAAAGACCAGCACCACTGAGCCACTGTCGGACCTTAAAAATGTCTACAGTACAGAGAGTGTTTTCCCCTCAAGATGGTTTGACTTTCCTTGGGTTGTTATAAAGATGGTTTCCTTAACCTGATAACAGATTTCTTAAAATGTAATCATGTATTTATTTTATGGTTTGCACAAGATGTACCTTTAGTACATCCAGATTTTCATAACCCATCAAACAGTTTTTCAGTATGTGTTGTGGCAGGATATTCTAGAACTGCCAAGAAAAGTAAATTCCCAGGGCAGCCTGCAGCTCACTAACTATAACAAATTAGCATAAGCAGCCCCATTTTAGAAAGAATGGCTTTTACAAGTTACACAGAAAAATAATGTGATTTTGCATTTGCATCATTAAAAACTGTCCATGTAGGATACGGTTCCACCATGCATATTAGACACAGCCCAGACAATTTAACATAGCTCATCTGTTTGAGGTGGAATTCCTTAATAAACAGAATTGGTTATGATCTTAAGACTAACTAGGAAAACTAGCTAACGAGTACCTATTTTTATGGACTTTTTTCCTACTTAAAAAGAAACTGCGTACCAAGTAAAAAAACCTCTCAACACTTGTCAGCTCTCCTGTGAACAAACCGTATAAATGGGCTGGCACCGACTCCAGGAAAAACAAAAGGCCAAGTTCCTCCCTTCCACCCATGCTGTGAAGTCCCAGACCCAGGCCCTACAGGCAGCAGACAATGAGCCATTCAGAATGGGGGAAATTCTTCACATTTCTCTGCACAATAGCAACCATCTTATTTTTTGCAGCACTCCCAGTTCAAAATGCCCCTGGCTGGCTGTTCACAGCACGAAATCAAGGTGAGTGTTGTCAAATATCTCATTTACTTAAGCTCTGTGAACTCCAGCAAATGGAATGAACAAATCTGAGGCAAAGAGGACTAGGGCTGCAGGCCTGCCACGATCCCAGACATATCCACTGTGTAGCGGGTCACCAGTGCAATGCTGAAAGGGTATCATCGGTTCCCAGAATAAATTAAAAACTAAAAAGACGTAGGGTTGGTTTTCTGCACTATTCTGGGACACTGTCAGGTTGACATTTATAACCACCTTAAGGGTATCGTCTTTTTACAGAACCTAACACCCTGCTGGCCAGCTACTGAGTTGTGTACACATGGCAGCCGGCGAGGCGGGCCGTCCATTCGCCCCTTCCACGCCAAGGGCTTCAAAGAACGGTGAGTGCCAGGCTGCCGCCGGAGGGGCCGGAGGGTGGAGGGGCAGAGGCGGAGAGGCGAACTGAGTGAGGTTTAGGGGGGAGTCTGGAGATGCCTGTCTCTTTCCTGGTGTTCCAGAATGGCCTCTGAAAGTATCTCCTTTCCTCCACTTTTACCCACTTCTAATGCACTTTTTAAACATCGAAATGTGTTATTACATGGATTCTGTCTTTCCCGAGTTTCCCGTCTGGCTTTCAGAGCCACCCTGTACTTCCCCATGTTGTGAGGACATTTAGGCAGCCACACGGTGAGCGATTCAACCCTCTTGCAGCCTCCAGCTCCGAGCTGCCGGTTATGTGAATCAACCCTCGTGAAAGTGGGTTTTTCAACCCCAGTCAAGCGTTCAGATGGCTGCGGCCTTGGCTGCCCCCTTCACTGTGAACTGAGAGATCATGAGACAAAACCAGCTACGCCATCCCTCAGTTCTTGACTGTGAAGTAACAATGTTTGTTTGTTGTTCTTTTAAACTGCTAAATATGGGGAGCACTTGTCACACAGCCCTGGGCACTAACACGGTCACAGTTTCCCGTAAGTCCCATTCTTCCCAGGGGCCCCATTTCCATGTCGTTTTCATTTCCCAACTGGCAAAAATTTCGTACTTCTTTTTCCTAATTCGTTTTCAGAGGCGAGCGCCCGCTGCGGAGACCGTCACAGGACACTGTCTCTTGGGCAGAGTCACTTAATGTCAGTCAGGGCGTGCAGACTTCAAAGTCCTCCTTCCGTGATTCTCGGAGGTTTAGCTTGAAGGTTGGGGGTAAAATCAAGGGATGGTCTGCAGTGACGAAGAGGCGCGCGTTCGTCCACTGGCAGCCCCATTCCGGCGTTCTCCCAGCCTGTTGACGCCTCTCTCTGACCTCTCCCTAGACAGAGGGGCTTTCAGTTGTGAGGCGGGGTCCATTCCTTGTACTTCTGACCTGGAAAGATTGGTTTCCATGTTGGTAGAGGAGGTGTGCACCCAATTTTCATCTGCCAAATTACACACGGGCTGTCTAGAAAGTATCCGGCCACATGCTATGAAAAACAGAGGCATTTACGGCTGGAGTTTTCTCTGGTCAGCCCTCGTACACGTGTGACATCATGAGTGTTTCATCTCCAGTTCCCCTCTGAGTCCTAGGAGGACTCTGGAAGGAAGACAGCACCCTCTCTCCTTGATGTCACCTGCCAAGTCAGGATGGCAAGAATCACATTAGATTTCACTAATGAATCATCAGCCAAAGTCTCAAAACCAATCTCTGCCTCTGGCTTATGCCAGCTTGTCGCTTTTCTGCCTGTTTCTTACAGTTACAGGCTTTTGGCTTTGATCTGAGTGGACACCTGATCATTCAAAAAGCCCAAATCCTAAACCCACATGTGTTATCTGCCTGCCTATAAAAGCAGGGGTGAAACCGCAAACGAAATCAGAAGAGTGTGGGATATGTGTTGCTTGGTGTTGCCTAGCAATATGGTTGGGGCACAGGGATCACGGAGAGGGTGGAATTCACACCCACAAGGAAATCACATTATTCATAAACACAGGCACTCACACGCACACAGGCACTCACACACAACTGACATCTCAGGAAGCACGTTATACTCTGAGTACAGAAAGACAGTCACAAGGGGGTAGTCTTCCAAGCGCTGCAGGAGAAAACGTGCTGGCCGACCTGGTCTCGACACTTCAGTGTCTACATTAGTGTATCTGTCCCTTCAAGGAAAAAAATACCATATGCCTGTGAATGGACCTTACAACATCCCTCATTGACACGGGCCCTGTCCATAGAAGCAAAGCCCCACATTTTCCGAAAGAGTATGCCAATATGTGCAATTACAGGGAGGCGTAGTCAATAGGTAGCAACACCTTTGCTCATCCTTATTTCAGAACTCGAGGTTTGCCATTAGTTTCCGTAAAAGCCAAGGCTGGTGGTAAAATGCACGATGGTCAAAGTCAGACGTTCGATTTCGAACCCTGACTCGGTCTTTTGCTGCGTTACTTAGTTTTCCCGAACCTGACTTTCCTCATCTCTGAATTGGAAATAATAGTATTATTTAACTTACAAGGCTGTTGTGAAGATCAAGTTAAGGGACCCATGTGAGGAACAGGAACAGGGCTCGGCACCCCGAATCCAGCAGCCTTTCCACTTGTCATTGCCTTATAATGCAAAAGCCCCTTGACTCCCTTTCCATAAATATAGAGGCCAGCACTGAACCCCAGCAATGCTGTCAGTGGGGCCTTTGCCTGTGGGGAGGTGGTGTGAGTGTCAGGGAGAGGAGAATATGGCCTCCCGGCCTGAGCGGGGAGCAGACACGGCGCCCGACCCTCGGCTCTCCTCCCCCACCAGCAGCTCTCCCAGAGTGAGGGGCTACCAGTTCAGTTCAGAGAATGTGACCCAGGACCCTAAAGTCACACAGCCCCCCTCCCAGAACCGCCCACTCCTCCAGCCTGGTTCCTCCAGGTTACAAACCTGGGATTCCTCCAAAAAGACTCCCCTTTCTTCTTTCCAGCTGACCTCAACATGACCTCGGACGCTCCAGCCGTGACCTCCCAGACACACAACGCTTTCCCAGGCTAGGAGGAGGGGAACAGGCGGGGGGGGGGGGGGGGGGGCAGCCGTCTCCTCTGCTTGAACTGTGAGCTCTGCTTCCCAGCCGTGTTGGTCTCTTCAGAGCTGGGGGACAATGAATGGGAACAGAGGGCTGGCCCTCCCCGCGACAGGTGAGCAGTTAGCAGAGGACCTGAGAAGCACCAGGTCAGAGCGAGAATGGTGCGCACGGAGCGGCCCATGAGCACAAGGAAATTGTGTGCACGCTACCTTACGCTAACAACACTAATCAAGCCACAGTTTTGAAGAGGGGTTTGAAGTTGTTCGTAATGTCCTTTTACTTGTAGGAATTTGGGAACTTTTTTTCTTTTGAGCTATTTTCAACAGAATTAAATGACAAATGCTGTGGTTACTTACCATGGTTTAGAAAATTCCATTTATTTAGGTAAGAATTTTTTTTCCTTTGGCTATTAAAAGTCCTTGAGACCACAATAAGTTTGAAAGTAAAATGGGCCCCATTTCTGTTAGCAACAAAAAGATTCAATTTCTAGGAATAAACTTAAGAAGTGCAGAACTATGTGAAGAAGACTTTTTGAGCTATTGAGGGTCAAAAAGAAGATGTACACATAGAAAAATATCCAGGATTTTAGATAAAAAGAATGTCAACTCTCCCTAAAGTAACAGTAAATGTAAAAAAAAAAAATCTCAATTGAAAAAAGTTCTTTAAAATGATATAGGCTGATTATAACATTAACATGGAAAAACAAAAAAGCAAGCATATGTGTGTGTGAGAACCCTGACAAAGAAAAACAAGGGTAATCTAGCTGCATTAGATATTAAAATGTAAAGCTCCAATAATTCAGTAATTAAAAGAGTACAGTGCATGAATAGACAGGCAGCTCCATGGAACAGAAATGGACTCAAAGACAAAAAAGGGGTTTGGTATCAGAGAACGTGTCTCTTACCGGTGGGGAGACATGGCTGATTCAGTCACCGGTGTTCCAGCCACCGTGTTGCCCTTGGGAGGGGCAGCGAAGTGGGACCCAAACCTGACACTTTTCACCATGATAAATTCCAGAGGTGGATCAGCATTTTTAAAATCAGAGAAAAGGTTTTCACTGCACATCCTGAGCATGACAGCGTAATTGTCAGGTAACTTTTATATACGGTAGGCCCTTGGAAGTACAGAATCCAAGCCAGAATCCATGAAGGATTGATTTATACATAAAATCAAACATTTCTGTATGGCAAAACAACAACAGCAACAAAAACATCAGCAAAGTTGAAAAACAAGCAACAAACATTTTTTCAGAAAAAGAAACGGAAAAAGCTCCAGTTCACTCATGAGATACCATTCGCACCCATCAGACTGGGGAAGAGCGAGCAGAATTCCATTAGAGCAGGGTCAAACAGGCATTTCTGTTTTACTGCTGGACGTCTAAATTGGAACAACACCTTCATGGGCAATTCAGCAATAGATACCAAAGTTATGAACAGACATATTTGATGCATCGACTACACTTACAGGGATTTATCCCGCGTATGTGCTTGAGCATGTGTGACATAATGTAAGGACTAAGTTATTTAACACATAATTTTCTGTAATGGCAAAAGATTAGAAACAATCTAGATGCTTATCAATAGGAAATTTGCTAAATAAATTGTGCTACGACTATACTATGGAATATTATGCAGCTGTTAAAAAGGATGGGCAAGCTTTTTACATACCGGTGTGAGAGATGATTTCCATGAACTGTCGCAAAGTAAAAGGTAAACAAGGAACTGTAGTCACCAGTTATCTTCAGAGAGGAGAAAACTGGGAAAGCAATTTCCACTGTGCATCCTTTTTCTTTGGAAAGGTGAACCCTGTGAGTGTATTACTTCATCCAGAAACAAAAAAATTTAAAGTACATAAAAACCTTTGCCACTTTGATCACTTTTATGTAAACAGAGATTGATGTCGCAGAGCATCAGGCTCAAAAGACCACACAGAACCAGATGAATAAGTAATTAACTAAAAGTTTACAATAGTCACCACCAAGCTGATTTCTCCTCCAGAATCTACATTGTTACTTTAAGGAAATTTCAAGCTGCCTGCTTAGAGATGAATTGTTCAAGCAGCAGACTGCAAAGCTAAGCTTTCTTTGGGATGTCGGGCAGGCTCAGGTGGCCTGGGCACGTTGCTGAGTCACCGAGGTGCATTTTCTGGGACATGTTCCTTACTCTGAGAAAAAAGTGATGAAAAGTGACAGATGGATTAGGTCAGGGGGGAAAGGAGGTGGCAGGGCACCTCGGCGAACAGAGAACTCCAAAAAAAGACAGCCACCTTGCTGCCATCAAGTCCCAGTGACTTCCCAACTTACCAACCCTGTTATAAAGAAAAGCCACCGAAAATCAAGATTCCATGAGAGGGCACTTGCTCCTCTTGCAGCCCCCGCTCCCCAGTGTGGGTCTTTCGGCCATTCCCATCCTCACGTGGGCAGCCTTCTCCAAGGGCCTGAACACAGCGTTTTCTCCCAGCAGTACCCTAGGATGGCATGGACCACAGGTTGTCGGCCACAGAGCAGGAAAACAAAGAACACCAAGGAAGGGTCTACGAGGGCAGGAACGAGGAGGGTTGCTCTTTCCACCTGCACATTGGATTGAAGTTCCTTCCCGCCTCCCTTTCTCGCCCCCCACCCCCCGCCGCCCCGCAATTGTGATCAAACACTTAGAGAAGATTCGCTCTGATCATTAGCGAGATGAGTCATCAGTAGCCACAGGGCGCCGGGGTCACACGTGGGGCTCTGCGGTTTTGAGCACTGTCCTTTAACGAGACAGCAGATTGCAAATGGAACCCTTTGGGCCTGCCTCTCCTGTTTGGCCATCTCTAATAGAAAGATGTAAGAAAGAAAGGAAGAGAGAGAGAAAGAGTGAGGGGGAGGGGAAGGAGGAGGACGGGGAGGAAGAGGTACAAGGATGAAAAAGGGAAACACGTCCTTGGCAGGATCGTGAGAAGTGTTTCCCCAGCCAAACATTCCAATGCAAAGCCGATCGCAGGTCTGTCCCACCCTGGGGTCGGCTCCCGGCATGCCAGGAGCATACACAGGTCAGGGGCGGTTCTGCAACTTCCATTAGAAACTTCAGGATCTCCTTCAACCTCCAGGGACTGCTAGCTCCCAGGGCAGCTGTGTGGGCAGAGCCTACTCAGTCCCTCCCTAGAACAGGGTGTGAAAGTCGGAGGAGAAAAGAATGGACAGAGGGCCTGTCCCCTCTGCACCTTCATAACTGAGCGATGCACAGGCGAGCTGGGCAGGAGAGTCCCAGCTTTGGAAGAGCCGCCAGGGCCCAACTTGTCCAGGGCAGTGCTGTCTGATCTCCAATATTTTCTCCCGCCCTTCAGCCAGATAACAAGTGTCCTAGTGTTCACGTCAGAGAGCACGGTCACAGAACTGCACTGGCAGTTCCTCGGCGCCCTTAGCAATCTGTAGGCTCCGTGTCATCCATCAGTAACCATTCTTGTTCTGCAAAGCTCTTGGCTCTTAGAAGCTGTGAAAAGCATCTTATTTTAATTTTGAAAATCTCATCCCCCCAAAACTCTTGAAAGAGAACCCCGCACCCCCCAGTTTCCAGGAGCACTTATCTTGAAAGCTTTCTGCAGACAGTTATTGCACTTTGTCACACTCCTATGAGGTGGCTGACGTCTGTTATCCCCATTTTATTGCCAAGGAAACTGAGATAGTGAGTTGAGTGCTTTGCCGAAGGTCGTGCCCTGAGTCAGGAGCAAACCCAGGGGCAGAACTGGCTGTTCCTGGCAGCCTGGCCTCTCTTTGAACTCCCTGAAAACTAGGACCGTGAAGAACTCTGAGGGGTGGATCGGAACACTGCACTGCTTTATTGATTACAGGTGACTTGGTAATTGCTTGTATTCCGCCAAAAGCCATTCACATACTAGAGGCTCAGCCTAAGAAGAACTATTTCCTTAATTTTCGCTGATTCAAATAAAACACTTCCCTGTAACCCAGGAGAGGGCGGTTGGATCAGACATCAAAGTGAAAGCGTGAGCTGTTGTCCTTTTACCCTCTAGGACAATGAATCTGCCCCTCCATACAAACTCCCCGCCCCAGGGCCCCCCATGTTTTGCAACCCTGACCTCACCTTCCCGCCTGGTAGGCCACCCAGGTGCTTCTGAAAGTGAATCACCCGCTGGTTCCAGAACACACCCTTCATCCCTCCCCAACCCTCTCTTCACCCACCTCTGTCCTTCAAAATCTCCTGTTATCTTCAAGGTTCATCTGAAGCATCCCTCCCTAATGAGCTACGCCCCATTTCCCCACCAGGCCGGTTCTCCTCCCCCAAAGCCCTTATCTGACGCCATCTCCCTGTGTGATCTGGCTGAGGAGCCTGATGCCCCCTTCCGGGTATTCTCAACGACTTACGGGCAGGGAAGCTCTTACTCATCTTCACGTGGTCTGAGATGGAGAACGCGCTCTCTCCTCCGAGGGCAGGGAGCTGCGAGCCACAGGGCTGGGCACACTGTCTCTGCAAAGGGTTTAGGAACTATTTTAAGCTTTGCCAGCCACCAACATTCACTGCGGAGTCTTCTCTGCTTTCTTCGTTTCAACTCTTTAAAAATATAAAAACCATCCTCAGCTGCCAGGGGGCGCGATTTGGCCCTCGGGCCCTGGTTTGCCTGATCGCTGTCTGGGTATCTATCTCTTGAATTGTTGGTAGTAGTCTTAAATTATGTTGGAAATTACTTATTTTGTATGATATTTGCAGAAATTTTAGCATAATCGATGACTTTCGTACTGGTAAAGAAATAGCAGTATTTGTAATGGAGAACTTTTCGTTCCATCCCTGACACTGGGAGAGATGGACTGTGGCCCACAGCCCTGATCTCAGCTTATGGTACTTTGAAGAGATTTTACATTCTATAGTATCTGTATTTGTTGTATTTTACACACACACACACGCGCACACACACACACACACACACACACACACACACACATTTGGGGGATGGGGGTAGTTCCCTGGCTGAGAATCAAACCCAGGCTGCGGCGTTGAGAGTGCCAAAGCCTAGCCACTATACCACCAGGGAACCCCCCTATTTGTTGTATCTTAAAAGTCCAGACAGTTAAAATGTGGGTGAAACTCAGCATTTATGTATATGAAAGTATGAACTTAGAAAATTCATGGGTGCATCGTTTTGCGTCATTAAAGGGCCAAATTCCATCACCCTGACAAAGACTCTGCCAGCGCGATGGGGCCGCCTGGCTCTTTTAGGAAGTGGGGTCATAAAACTAGCTCAGCAACAGTGATAGGATTGTTTTTTTTTAAGGTGTTGCAACATCTTTCATTTGTTCCATCAACGATTGCTCTGGAGCAGGGACTCAAACAAGTTAATATTTATAATGCCTGGAACTCAAGGAAGAAGGACAAGGAAACAGTCCCTTTCAGGTCTCAGGGACCTGGGTTGACATTCGGTGCCCACGCAAGGCCACCTTCACCACACTCTCCAGCCTCAGGAGTACTGCGAAGTAATAAGCGTTAAATGTTTAGTCATTTCCTGCATCACATTTGTCAGACACCCTAGCCTTCCCCATTAACACAACTAACCAAGGTATAGTTCAAACAGCTGGTGTCCATATCAGCAGCTGTTGGATTTCTTGTTCTTTCAGCAAAGATGCCATCGGGAGCCTTTCTCAAAACCTCGTGCTCCTATTTCCACCCGTTTTCCTGAGGAGATCTAGCTGAGAACAGCGTTGGCTGGTCCTGCTGCTAATTCGCCAGTGTGTGATTTCTGAAGCTTTCGCAGATGAAATGGTCTTAAAGATGTCACATCTGAAAACCTCTGTGCCTTGCTAAAATGCAATTGGGTGTTGAAGGGCATGTCATGGTTTTATGAGTTTGCTGAAGGCTTGTCGTCTTGGGAGAACGCACACACACTGTAATGAACGCCTATCCACGAGGAGATCGACAGGGTGTAATCAGCCCAGCCTTGAGACAGCATTAATTACAGCATGTAGCTTCTCCCTGTTGGCAGAGAAACCATACTGTTTCAAATAGAAAGTTCTGGTAGCTAGGTGACCAATTAAGGAAACAGACAACAGCGAGAAGGAAGGTATACAATTTTCTCGTAAAAATACTCTTCAAAATTCAATCTATTTAACACACAGTAAGCATAGATAGTCTAAGACAGTAAGGAATTTTATTAAAGGTCACCTTGGCCTGTAAAAGTAAATCTGATCTGTGATAAACTTGTGCAGTATCTTTCTCCTCACAGTGGGCTTTTATGCTAGAAATGGCCACAATTTAAAAAAAAAAAAGAAAAATGTGTATCAATGGATGTTTACTTACAGTTTATGTTTAGAAAAATTCCATTTCCTATATCTAAATTGGTTTTTGAAGATGAAAATGCAACAAATTGAAATCATGCTGAATTAATTGTATTGTCTAGACTCTGAGCCATCTTGGTGAATTACTACGTCCAATTCTAGTGCCCATTTTTTGCTATGTGTTTGTTTCCTATGAATGTAGGTGAGAGGAAATGGGAGAAACCAGGTTGTCTGCATCTGGATATGTCTACACTCAGAATCAATCAGGTGGACTCACGTGAAATGGCCACTTATTCAGGACAAACATCTTCAAATATTGGCAGCTTCCTGTAAGTGGTTTACTGTTTCTTCTTGGTTGTCCCTCTAATACTGTCTTGGACCCTTGTCAGTTGGTCATGGGTAAATAGGACAGTTGGAGGATAAAAATTTATTCTTGAATAATAGAATAATAGATAGTAATAGATAACACATAACAGATAGAAATAGGTAATAGATATATAAATTATAGATGGTGTATAGATAATAAGAATAGATAATAGATAAATAATAGTAACATGATGGAATTTCTGGCTCCAAGCACTGTGCATCTTGCAGAAGAGCATTTTATCCCTTGCAATGTTTTGAAAGAAACAATAGAAGCTTTCTTCTTTTTTTTAATTTCTTCTTTCCAGAGTAAACATTACAAGCATTCTCTCGACCTGCCCCAAGTCAAGGGTTTTGAGGTTCTCCATTTCTTTTTCTTCCTGAGCTGATAACAGTAGGTAACATTTATTGAACACCTACTAAATGCCAGTGTCTGTGATAAAGTCTTTACATTTCTCATTTCCTCCTCAAAACAACTCTGTGAGATAAGTATTAGTATTATAATCCCTGTTTTACCGATGAGTTTTGGGAGAGCAAGACAGGTCAAAACTTGTTTTTCAGCCTACATTGTATTTGAGTAAGTGGAGGGAAGACCAGAAAAATAGAGAAAATCTCAGTCAGTCAACCTGCATAAACTTATGTCAAATAAAGGCATCCTTAGTGTCAAAAACTGGGACTCACTTCTGATCCTTGAACTTGAACTTTAAAATATTACTTTGGGGCATGGCAGTATGACCCTAGAACTTACTTAACCTCTTGAGTCTATCATTATCATTACATATAAGATAACATAAGATTATCTACCTCACAGGGGCACGGAGACTTGCTTTGATATTTGACATCCTCAGATGAAGACCAATACAGGCAGTATAATCCATCCCGGAACTGGAGAGAATCACTCTTTGGTTATTCTGCTTTCATAGTAATTGCCATTTCCCATTCGTAAGTTGGCGGCAACAGATGGACAAGAAAAAAATTTGAATCCATAGAAAACATTCTGACAGATATCAGTTTCAAAATATAGTAGTTTCTTTTCCTAACCTGTATTGTTCAACAGAAATATTTTGAATAAGAGATGCATTTTGAAGGCATAGGGAATTTTAGTAATTTTTAACTTCTAGCCCCTTCCATGCTCCACAGTCTGTATTACAAAGACTAGGAAAGAAAAATAGAAACACTGCTGTTCTCCAAAGAACATACGTTTATGAGTACCTTACTACACAACCTAATCAGCCACAGGAAAATGATTTCCTTTTGTGAAGATTTCACATGAGTCAACAGCACTGGGCAATGTTGTCTTAATTCTCCAGGTTGCAGAATTATCCAAAGAAAGAGCTGATTCTTTGAATGATAACTAAAGACAGCTTTGAAGACAGTTGAATCTGGCTTGGCAAGGCAAAAAGTCAAACAGCAGATCCAAACAAGAGAAGAAAACTGTGACTGAAATAAAAGTGATGATATGTTCATGTAATTTAAACATTCCAGTCTGTGTAAATGAATTAAAGAATTTTCTTTGAAAGGTTCTGGTCATTTCTCACCAGTGGTTAGAGAGACCCAATAGTTTGAAACAATCTGCAGAGTTTAAATTAAGGTCCCAGGTTCAAAAACATTACTAAAGTTGACAAGGACTTAAAAATTGTTGCAAATCAATGATTATGGGCACAGCTAACTCAAGCTGCCCGACTGGTATTGCCCATTCTTGGCCTGCCGTATGTATCTTAATGTCACCACCCCACACACCTATTGTCCTGTTAGTTCACAGTTCTTTCCGTCAAGGAACAAAGTTGTGTACACAGCACAGTGTCAAAAAGGAACGCCCGAAGAGAGAAGGGACTCCAGAGGGATGGAACACACAGCTAAAGACATGTTGCTAACGTTCCAGAGCCCCAGCACACCCTCATCTACAACTTGATTCTGACATAGGGGAGCCCTTTTCATGAAAATTCGGCAACAATTTAAACACTTGTTCTTTCCACATCAGCTACCTCGTTTTTCTTCAGATGAGCTAGTTTACCAAAGACTCTGATTAATGGGAAACCAGACTTGACTCATGAGTGAGCACTGGGAAGAGGCGTCTGAGTATCTGAGAAGCATTAACTCAGACAAATAAGTCAGAACAAAGACTCCAGCTGGGAAAAGGATGGAGCTGGATCCAGCCGTTGCCGAGGGCCCTGCATTACAGAGGCCAGCAGACTCACACCAAGGGGCTTCCACGGGAGCAGACGCAGACTTTGAACTTGGGTGTCTGCACTGGACTTGGGGTAGGTGAATCTGCAGATCGGTACTCACTGCACAAGTTAGCCAGCCACTCCAGTGAGCTCAGTGGGTGAATGACAGGTGGATGTTTTAAAAGTGCAGAATTTGGGGTGTCGTTTCATGTTTTCACTCGGACGGCTCCATCACGGCATTCTACCTTCCCTCCATCCCAAGCGTAGGACACGCAGTACAAGCCAGGTGCCAGTCACCAGGTGGCGAAGATGGACTTGCTCTGGCTTCTAGGCGACTACAGTCTTTTTCCCCCTTTTTTCTCCCACTTCTCACAACTGATTTGGGCTATTGAGCATATATGAGTATGCTGGCAGTTTATCATATTTCCTTCTCCATATATTTTTTCTTTCCCCAAACTCACTCCACTTTATTCTATTCTTGGGCGGAGCTTTTATGAACTGCTTCCAATCCCTCTGTGGAATGTGGCAAACACATAAAGTATAGAAATAATGTTAATATGACAGATCACAAGACCTCAGAGTCTTTCCAGCTAAGCACAGACATCACCCTTCAATTTGTTAACCCTGGGGACGAGCTAAGTGTGTGCAGATACCTCAGGTGTTCAAGTTGCAAGGCCCGTAAACTCAGGGAAAAGAAGTTAGAAAAGGTCTGAAAAGGAGAATGACTCGGTGGATGGCTGTAATATTAATGCAAATCGACAGGGCATAATTTCCATCCCATTCCTTGAACATCTTAGTCATTCTTTGAGCATTTTTTTAGCTAAAAAAGCAAAATGGTGCTGAAAACTGTTTTTAAAATGGGTTTCATTTGGCTAAATCATTCATCCCAAGCTCTCTGGACATTTACATAATATTTTATTACATTTGGGGCATCATTTTAAGAGAGAGGCAGAATCCAGTGTTCACCTATAACTTCGTTGGGTGGCTGTTGAATAAATCTATGAATCTGGAGACATTTTGAAGGTAATCCTGAATCTCTCTCCTGGGACCGACTCTCTCCCTTCTCAGAAAGGGCAGGGCTACTGATGGACTCGACCTAAAATGGCTCCTGAACCACAAAATGGCTCTCAAACCGCCATTTTATTCATTT